>BQNB010016163.1:20488-72043 GCA_026074375.1 Tanacetum coccineum
ACCTTGTCCTATGTTATCATTTATGACTTTATGCCTTTATTATGCTTTGATATGACAACATGATTATGACGTTTCGGCCTACTCTCCGGAGCGGGTTTGGGTCGTTACAATATAACTTTGAGGCTTAACTCTTTGTTCCTACACCAGGGGAATTTTTCCCTTTTCCTTTGCTTGTTATAAATTTGATCCAAACCTCATTGAGCTTGGATCTTGTTTAAGTTGAGTTTAGACACACTCAATAAGAGTGTGTAGTGCAGGGTTGTCCCTTAAGGACACATGCAAGTTAGTTTTAACCATTTGGTCAAGTGCATCAGTAGGACACATTGCAGTCTTAAACTGCAGTCCCTTTTTGATCTTATTTTAGTAGCTTAAGTAGATTTTACTTGTTAATATTAAGTAAGCTTATAGATTAGATATAGGATAAGATGGTTTAAGACTTGTTTTCAATATTCTAGCCTATTCACTAGGAAGCATTAGCTTTTAAAAGTTCATAAAAATCTCAAAAAGCCAAAAACAGTAGCAAGTAGATCCTAGTTTCTAAGTTTAGATTTTTAGCTTATAGTATTTGCTTTTATTATTTGAATTTATAGCTTATGTGTAGGTTATTAAGTTTTCAAAAATTGTGCTTCTGTTTTAGCTTATTCTAGATTATAGCTTATTTAGTTTTTAAGTCTCAAGTGCTTATTTCTGAGTTTACTGTTTTGATCATTAAATTTAGGAGTCCTATAGTGTTTTTGGTTAATTTAGCTTTTCATAATTAGCTTCTACATGTTATAAGCTTTCAGGTTTAGCTTTTGTTTTTAAAATTGAGCTTAAATTGAGTTAAGTGCAAGCTTTTAAGAAAAAAAATAACTTTTTAGTTTTCAAAAGCCCACTTTCTATAACAGCCTATTTCACAAGATCTTTTTAATAAGCTCTAGTTGTTTTAAGCTCTTTTGAAAAGCATTTCTTAGTAGAATTTAAGCCAAGTTTTTAGAAAAACCATGTTTTATTTTATAGAGTACTTATTTGCTAGCTTATTTTTAAGCTAAAAGTAGCTATTAGGGCCTGTTTGGTTTTTAGTCTTGCATAAGTGAAAACTAGCTTTTTGGTCCTTATAAGCTTACTTACTGTAAACAGCTCTTTCACAAGCTTTTTGAGAGCTTATTTTTGAGTTTTAGCTTATAGTTTCTTTATTAAAGTAGCTTAAAAAGTTGTCCTCTACAACTTTGTTCTTTTGAGTTTTCAAATATAAAAAATATAAAAAAAAGGTGTATGCCCAGACTTGAACCCGTGACCTCTCCCACACAACACACACGACTTACCAATTTACTTCAATAGCTCATCCAAGAGCATTTCCTTTTATTTAATTCTTGTACTCGTTTTGGCCCAATAAGCCTTATAAGTTGTTCCAGCTTATTTCATGGCTTATTTAATAAGTTGTGATCTCGAGCTTATTTTTCCTAGCTTTTAATTAGTATAAGCTAATTTCTATAATTTTTATAGAATTTTTATAGTTTATTTAGTATTTTTAAACATTTATTTTCAATAAAAATTTTAAAAATCATAAAAAATAGAAAAATAATCAAAAAAATATAAATCTTTTTTAGAAAATTTTCTTTTATCATTTAGAACGTAGGAAAATTAGTTTGACTCTCGTAGGTTTATTTTTGACATTTTAGCTTTTAGGGCTCGGTTTTCGATTCCCGTTATTCGTTTGTGTGATTTCTTTCAAATTTTATCGTTAAGTTTTTAAATTTTGCAAATCCCTTTATTTTTAGTCATAGAATTAGATTATTAATTCAAATTCTAGGTTAATGTGCTAATTAGGGTTTATTTTGTCATTTCTGTTTTTCGTCCGCGTGTTTAGTTATTTTACTTGCATCTAATTGTTTTAATTGTTTTTAGTCATAGAAAATCAATCAAAAAGTTGAAAATCATTCATAACATTGTCCAAACTGAATCGAGGGTATCAATTCACATTTCTTTGGGATACGACCCGGTAATCACTTACCGGTTAAACGTATTATATTATATATTTTTCTGTTTAAATTGCATTTAATCTTTGTCCTCAAGGATTATTTGTAAATTTCTATAAATACTTTGATATATTATATATACGTAAAATTACTGCAATCAGTGGCCCAATATGAAAGCCGACATTGCCACCTATGTTAGCAAGTGTTTAGCATGCCTAAAGGTTAAAGCTGAACACCAAAAATCATCTGGTTTGTTGGTGAAACCTGAGATTCCTGGTGGAAGTGGAACAATATCACCATGGATTTTATCACCAAACTCCCAAGAACGTCTAGTGGAAATGACACCATTTGGGTAATTATAGACCGTCTTACTAAGTCTGCACACTTTTTACCGATGAAGGAAAATGACCCAATAGACAAATTGACGAGACTATACATGAAAGAAGTAGTCACGAGACATTGAATACCAGTCTCAATCATTTTTGACTATGACGGTAGATTTATGTCACAATTCTGGAGGTCATTTCAAAAGGCGTTGGGTACTCTGCTGGATTTGAGTACTGCTTACCATCCACAGACTGATGGACAAAGCGAAAGAACCATTCAAACACTAGAATATATGTTACGTTCTTGCATGATAGACTTTAGGAATGGTTGGGATATACACTTGCCTCTGATTGAGTTCTCATACAACAATAGTTACCATACGAGCATTAAAGTTGCACCATTTGAGGCGCTTTATGGTCGTAAGTGTCGTTCACCTGTTTGCTAGGATGAGGTCAGAGATACTCAGCTTACCGGTCTAGAAACCATTCATGAAACAACCGAGAAAAATGTTCAAATCAAACAAAGAATTCAAGCTGCTCGTGACCGCCAGAAGAGTTACGCCGATATGAGGCATAAGCCTTTAGAATTTCAAGTTGGTGACAAGGTCAAGTTGAAGGTATCACCTTAGAAAAGGGTTATCCGTTTTGGCAAACGGGGGAAGTTGAATCCGCGATATAGTGGAGCTTTCAAGGTGTTAGCAGAAGTAGGAACCGTTGCTTACAGACTCGAAATTCCACAACAATTAAGCAGAGTTCATAGCACGTTTCATGATCCAATTTAAACAAATGTTTATCCGATGAGCCGTTAGCATTTTCGTTGGATGAAATATATATTGATGACAAGCTTCACTTCGTTGAAGAACCAGAGGAGATCATGGATCGTGAAGTCAAACGGTTGAAGCAAAGCCATATCTCCATTATTAAGGTTCGATGGAACTCTAGGATAGGTCCTTAGTTCACATGGGAACATGAAGATCAATTCTGAAAGAAGTACCCGCATCTCTTCACAAAAACCGCACCCTCGATAAGTGTCGCGTTTTGAGCCTTAAGGACAAGGCTCCTTTAACGAGGGAAGACTATATCAATCTTTTATTTTAGGTCGATTTACGACTCAATACTTCCATTATTTATTTTTAGGCTTTTATGCGTTTACTTTTAATTTTCATCGTTTAATTAAATCACGTAAACTAAAAATCAACATTTAATGTAAACGGACATCAAACAAATAAAAGTTTATGTCAAGCAAGTGTTATGTAATTACTATGAGGATAATTTATAATTTTTCATGTTTTATTTTTATTGGTTACGTAAACGTCCTACGATACCGCAAATAAAATACATATAGCATACACAGAAGCACCAATACCCATCTAATAACTAAACAAATACCCACTATTATATCCAATACCTAAAAATTTAAATCATTTTACACCTTATTACTCCCATAGCCGATTTCATAAGTATCACACATAAATAAATCAAATCTTTACTAGTATCACATTATCTAATTAAATTACCAACTCAAGTACAACCTTAAACCAAGTTTCCATAAATTAGCACATCATGTGTACCCTCCCCCCCCCCCCCCCCCAATTCAAACTGTTCCCTCCTAGGGAGGAGGAGAACACCTTACATAATATACCAAAACCACTCCAAAGACATGGTTTATTAAGGTTGTTTCCATACTCTTGGCTATAAATAGGGAGGAGGGGAGAAGGAGGGGAGAGAGGAGAAGAGAAAGAAGAGGAGGGTAATGATAGAGGAAGGAGAGGAAAGAAGGGTAGGGGAGGGAAGGGGGGAGGGGGCGAGGAGGGTAGAAGAAGAGAGGGAAGGGAAGAAAAGGGGATGAGGGGAGCGGTAGGAAGGAGAAGTAGTGAAAAAGGGAGATAGGGAGAGAAGGAGAGAGAAAGGATAATAGAAGGAGGTAGTAGGGTGAGAGGATAGGAAAAAGGGAGAGAATAGGAGAAAGGGGAGGGTGAAGAGGAGGAAGAAGAAGGGAGAAAAGAAGGAGATAGGGGAATGGGGAAAGAGAAGAGGAGGAGGGGGTGAGGGGGAGAGGAGGAAAGGGAAGGAGAGATGAGAGAAGGAAGAAAGAGGATAGAGAGAGAGAAGAGAAAGAGTATGAAGAAAAGAGGAGAGGTATGATGCCTACACGTTAAGACCTGGGTGTGAGGGCGGTAAATAGTCGTGTGAACACCTAGTGTTGGCTCCTCGACTTTTGGTTTATACTTGTCTGGGCTTGTCTGGTGGGGTCTGCGTGCGGCCCTTGCATTCTTCTTCCCCTTTTTCTCGTCTCTTCTCTTCTGTTACGCGTTCGTTCTTTGCTCGCTTTGTCGTGCCCTCGTGGTCTCGTCCCATTTTTTTCTCTCTTTCGCTTGGTCTCGGCACTGTCACTCTTCTCTCTTCACGTCTCCTTCCTTCGCCCTTCTTTTGTGTCCATACTGCTCTTGGGCGTCTCACTCCTGCTCTCCGTTCTTTCCTCTCTGGTCCAATACCTCTCCTCTCGGTCCACTCTTCCTTTCTGTCTTGCTCCTTCCCCATTCTCCACTCTTGTCCGTCTTCCGTCCACTTTCTGTCCCCTGTCCTTGCTCTTAGTTTCCCTCCGTTGCTCGTTCACCTCTCACTGTCCCGCTTCTGTCTTACTCACTTCCTCTCTGTCTCTCTGCTTTTTCTTTTCTCACGCCTTCTTCGTCACTTGCCTCCACTATGCTCTTCTTTCTCTTCTTATCTCTCTACTCTCCTCTGTCTCTTCTTCTTCTTCCATCCATTCTCTTCTTTTTCCTCGTTCTTTTTCACGTCATCTCCGCTCTTCTTACTTTTTGTCAAATTCTTACTCTCGTCCCTCTCGTTCTTCTCCTTTC
Organism: Tanacetum coccineum; assembly: GCA_026074375.1. Classification (NCBI taxonomy): domain Eukaryota; kingdom Viridiplantae; phylum Streptophyta; class Magnoliopsida; order Asterales; family Asteraceae; genus Tanacetum; species Tanacetum coccineum. Next base: position 25,634 of record BQNB010016163.1, read on the forward strand.
TTTCCGTTATCTCTCCGTTTCTGTTCACCCTTCTTCATACTCTTTCTTTCTGTAGCTCCTTTTTAGCTTTGTCCTTCCTTCTCCCTCTCCTCTTTCCTACTTCTGTCCTTCACTACTCGCCTGGCCCCAATCCATACTTTCACTCTTTTCTCCCTTCCGTGCTTTCTCCACCTCTCTCTTCCGCTCCTCTTGTTCTTTACTCCTCTTCTGCTCCTCCGTCACTTCTCATCTTTCTTCTTTTCCTCTCCTCACTGTAGTTCTGTATCTCTCCTTCAGTTCTGCACTCTTCTTTTTTCATTTCGTTCTCGTACCTACCCTTGCTTTCTTTTCCTATATTTTCTTCTGCTCGTACATCGTACACGTCGGTTCTCCTTTTTCTTTCCCCGTTCTCTTACCTTCCATCTTACTTTCTGCTCTTTCTTCTTTCTCTCTCCACTCTTCAGTCACTTCACTTCTCCTTCGACTTCTTTTTTTGTTCCTCTTCTGTTCTCTCTGCTCTCTTCCTCTTTCCCTTCTTCTCTCCTCTCTTTTCCGACTGTTTTTTTCGTCTTCGAACCTCTTTTGTCCTGCCTCCACTGCATGCTGTCTCCTTCTTTGTTTTTTTCTCAGTTCTCCTCTTGCTCACTTTATGTCTTCTCTTCTTAACCTTCTACTTCTCGTCTGTTCCACTCTTACATTTTCTGTTCTCTCCTCATTCTTCCCACACCTCGTCGTCTTATCTCTTCTTTCTCACTCCCTCTTCTTCCCACCTTCCATTTTCTGTTCTCTCTTGTCTCAAAACTTCCCCCTCCCTTCCTACCTTCTACTCCTCTTCTTTCTACGTCCCCACCTCAGTCCTTTCTCGGCGTCCTTTCTTTACGTCTTGCACTTCTTACTTCTCTCTAACTTTTTTTCTCTTTTTCCGCCCCTCCGCTTGTCGTTTCTTCACCAATATTTTTGTCCTCTTTTCTTTCCATCTGTCTCACTCGGTTGCCTTTTTATCTACTTTACGTTTGATTCTCCAAGCTTCCCCTCTCTTTTCTCCCGTTCCCTGCATTGCTCTGCTTTTCTCGGTATGCCTGTTTTTCTTCTCTTCTTTACCTCTTCTTCTTCACCTTCTCGACCTCGCACTCTTCTCCTTTCTACTTTCATTGTCCCCCATCTCTTTCCTCCCTTCTATTAGTCCTCTCTTCTCTTTTTTCCTCCCTTCCGCCTTCCTTCCCAAACCAGTCATCTTTTAACTGCTTTCTCACTCTCTTCTCTCTTCGCTTCTTACTCTTCCTCTTCACTTCTCCTTCTTTCTCTCTCTCCCGTCATTCTCTTTCTCTTTCGTCTCTTCTTCGTTGTTCTGTCGCGACTCCTTATTCCCACCTTACTTCCCACTTCCCTCTACTTCTCCTGAACTTCTCTTCACTTTACATCTTTCGTTCGCTTCTTCTTCTCTTTTCTTCTTCTTCTTTTTCCTTTCTCTCGTTCCTCCTGCATGTTCTTACCTTTCTACTTGCTGTTTCCTTACTTACTGCTCTGTCTCCCCTTCTTACTTTCCCATTTTCCTCTTTCTTTCTCCTCTATTCTGCTCCTCCTCGACGTCGTCACGATCACTTTCTACTCTCTCTACACTGTATCCTTTCTTGCCACTCCTCCTTTCGTGTCCACCCTCCCTTCTTGCGCTCCTTCATCCAGTACTCTCTCCGCGTTCTGCTTCGTTTCTCCACTCTCCTTCTTCACTCACATTCCTTCTCTCATACGTTCTTTTGTTCTCTTCCCTTTCCCTCTTTCCTCTTCCCTTCTCTACACGCTTCGTCCTTCTTACCTCTTTGTCCTTCTCCGTTTCTCTGTTTCCTCCCCTCTCTCTTCTTCTTTCGTGTCCTCTTCTTTTTCTCTTGCTTTCCCTATTCTCCTTTTCCACTTAGCTCTGTGACCTCTCTCTTTCCCTACTGGCTCCCCTTGTCCTCTCTCTCTTACTCTCCTTTCCTGCTCGTTTTCGTCTTTTCTCTCCATCATGCTCCAGTTTCTCTACTTCTCTTTTTTCTGCTCTTTTTCAACTCGCCTTCTTTTCCATCTCCGTTACTGCCCACTCTCTGTGCCTTCTCCCCTCACCTCCTGCTTATCAGTTCTCCTGACTTCTGTCTCTACTTAGTTTTCTGTTCTTTTCTTTTCTACTTTCTCCCTCACGCCTTCACTCTCCCTTCTCTATCTTTTTTCCACACTCTTCTCTCTCCCTTCCTTCCCTTTCCGTCCTCTTCTCACTCCTCTTTTTCTCATCTGCACCTCCCTCTACTCCTCCACTTTCTCCTATCCTTCTTCTCAACCGCTTTGTCTCCCTTACTTTACGTAGTCTTCTTTTCGTTCACTTCCTTTCTCCTCTTTTTTTTCTCTTCTTCTTTTCTTCAATGTCCCTCTCCGTCTCTCTTCTTCTTCTCTTCTCCTCCTCACTTCCTCCCTCTTCTAGTTTTCTCTTCTTCTTGCTTTCGTCGTTACTTGCTTACTCTCCTCTTTCCTGTTCTATCTTCACCTCGTCTTCTCTCCCTCTCACGTCTTTCTTCCCTTACTGTCCACTCGCTTCGGTCCTCCTTGTGCTTGCATTCCTTCTATTTTCTCTTCTTTCTGCTACTTCTCTCCTCTTCTACCAGCTGTCACTTCTCTTCTTTTTCACATACTCTCTCACGTCCTCCCCTCTACATCCTTTCTCTTGGTCCTTCTCTTCTTTGCTTTCTTCTACGTTCACTCTCGCATCGCCTGTCTGCTCTTGCCTCTTCTTTCCCTTCTCCTTCTCTTTTACTCTCCTCTATCACGCACCTTCTTTCCAGTGCTCCACCCTGCCCTTGCTGCTCTTGCGTCTTCCTTCTCCTGCTCGATCACTCTTTCTCCTCTTCCTCTTTTCGCCTCCTTTGTTTGCTGCTTCTTACTCCCTTCTCAATCTTCTCTTTCTCGTCCTCGTCTTTCTCTTTCTGCTCCTCTTTAATTACTCCTTTGAACTCCCTCAACCCACGCGTCGTCGTCCAGCTTACCTTCGTTTCTCTCTTTCCTACTCTTCTTTTTTGCTTTTACCCTCCTTTCTCTCCTCTTTCTCCTCCACACTCTCCTTATTCTTTTAGCCTCCTCACTACCTTTTTGATCTGGGCTTCCACTTCTGCTCTCTCCGCACTTTTGCTTGTCTTTCTCACACCTTCTTCTCGTGTTTACTCTCTACGCCTCTTTCGGTCGATCTGCTCGTGGTCACTGACGCTCTACTGTCTTCACTGCCCTTCACCGCTTCTCGCTTTCTACTTTTCTCCTCCTTCCTCTTCGACGGTCCTCTCGTTCTTTTTCCCTCCTATCTGCTTCGCCTTAGCGTTCTTCGCTCTTCCTCTACTCTCCTCGTCTATCGTCTCTGTCTCCCTCTTCCTCTTACTCTACCTTCCCTTCCTTCGTCTCCGCTTATTCGTCCTTACTCTCGTCTCTGCTCCTCTCTCTCATTTCTTCCCCCGTCTACTCATGATCGTCTTTACCTTCTCTCTACTTCTCTCTCTTCTCCTTCTCTTTTTTTTTTCTCTACATGTGTTCTACCTGTCTTCTATCCTCTCTCGTCTTGTTAGTTCCCGTCGTCTCTCCTTTTCCCTCTCACATTTCTTTCTGTCCCCTCTCCCTTCGTTCTTCATCCTTACTTTTCTCACTGCTTCTCTTGTCTCACCTAACTTTTCTCTTAAGTCTTCTTACTTTTTTTTCTTCCACTTCGCAACCCTACCTTTTCTTCACCTTTTTCCTTTCCTCAGCTCACCTTTTTTTTTTCACTCGCCGTCTTTTTCTCCACTCCCTCATTTACGTACTTTTTTCTCTTCTACTTTTTCTTCCTATTCACTCCCTCTTGTTTCTCCGTCTCCCCTCTTTCTACTTACTCTTCTCTCTTCTTACGCACTTTCTGTTGTTTACGTCTCTTTTCTCCGATCTTCTCTCTCTTACTTGTTGCACACTCTTCTCCCCTTTTGTTTTTCTTCCGTCATCCCTTCACGTCCCACTCCGTCTTCCTTCATCTTGTTTTCTCTCCTTCATCCCTATTTCTCTCTATCGGTCCCTAGTTTCCTCATTCTCCTCTCTTCTCTTCTCCTTTACCTATCTCTCTTTCTCTCATCTCACTCGTTTTCACTCATTTCCACTCGCTTCCTTTCCTCTCACGTGCCTTTCACGTTCTCTCTCTCTACTTGCCCTCACTCTACTTCCCAGCTCCCCGTGCTTCGCACTTTATTGTCTCTCTCCTTTCTTTGATCCTTCTTCTTACGTATCTCTTTCTCTGCCCTATTCACTTTCTCTCCCCCACCCCTCCCACCCCTTCTGGTCTCCTTCTCCTCTTCCTTTGTATTCCTCTGCGTGCTCTCCACTCCTTCTCTTTGCTCTCTCGTTCTCACGTCTGTATTCTTTCTCCACTTCTCCCTTCTCGTCAGCCTTCCCTCTTTTTTCGATGTTCTTCTCTGTCTCTTCTTCTGTTTTGTCGGCCCTTTTATTCTGCTCCTCTTTTATCTCCCCTCCTCTTGTCTACAGCTTCCCACTTTTCTTCTCCGCTACGTTTTCTCTCTTGATCTTCGTTCCATTTCTCTTCTTCTCTCTCGCACTCCTCCCACCCTGTACTGCCCCCTTCTCTCTTCCCTCCTGCTACTTCCTTTGCCTCCTTTCTCCGTGTCATTCTCTCTTTCTCCTTTTCTATTTTCGTCGTGACTTCTCGTCTTTTTACTCCCTTCGTCTCGCCCTGTTGCTTTCACACCACTTTACTTCTCTCTTCTTTCTTTCTGTCTCGACTCCTCGTCATCGTTCGTTCTTTCTTGGCACTCAACTTCCCACTTTTTCTTCCCTACTGTTTTACTCCCACGTTTTACCACCCTCCCCTCTACTCTTTCCTGAGTTTCTCTCTTCTTTTCTGTTTGACTTACTCTTACTGTCTAACCTTCTTTAGTCTTGCCATGCTACTTACTCTCCGTTTCTTCTTCGTTCCCTCGCAGGTTTTTCTTTGCACTGCTACTTTCTCTCTCCTTCTCTTACTTTACTTTTTCTTACTGTCTCACATCCGTCGATTCTTCTACATCCTTTTTTTGTAACATTCTCTCTTACCTCTATCTTTTCTTTCTCTTCTCCACCCTTGAACTTGTCAACTCTCACTCACTTTTTGATTCTTATCACTTCCTCTTAGCACGTCAACTTCACTTCTACATCTTTTTTTCCACTGCTTCCTCTGTCCAACCTTATCCTCACCTCACTCTTCTTTTTGCTCTTCACCCTCGCGTTTCAACGACTTTCACTTCACTTCTTCCTTTTCCTCCTACTCTCTCACTCTTCTCTCCCTTCCCTGCTCTCTCGGGTTCTGTCACTCCATCCTCTATTTGTTCTGTCCCCTGATCCTCTCACCTCTCTTTATTTCTCTTTCTTTTCTATTTCTTCTTTGTCCTCTCTCTGTATTCCTTCTCTTCTGTCCATCCCGCTCTTCTCTTCTACATTTCCCCCTGCCCTTTTCTCTAGCTTCTTACTCCCTCCCCGCTTTTCCTCTCTCCCCTTTTCTTTCCTCCCTTCCCTCCCTCCTTCCCCCGTGCCCCTGCTTTTTTTCTCACCTCGTCTTCTCTTCTTTTACCTTTCTTCTCTCGCTCTTCTCTTCTCCTCTTTTACTCTTTCACTTCACCCACTCTACTTTCCACTTCCATCCTACTTCTCCGTGCCGCTCCTACCGTCTTGACTTTTCGTTCTTACTTCACCTACTCACTCCTTCCCTTTTTCATCATCCTCCCTCCCGTGTCTCGCCTCTCCTCTCACTCGCTTCCGTATTCCTACTTTTCTCTTCACTCTCTTACTCCTTGTTCTTCTTCTTACTCTTGTTTCTTTGTCATCTTCACTTTGTTTTTTCGTTATGTCTCACTCACTTTCTTGTTCTATTCTCCTCTTCCGCCTCTCTCAGTGGCTACCCCTGCGCCCACCATTTCTTTGCGCATTTGTTCCCTTCTCTTCCTGTCCCCACCGGCGTCCTTTCTTTTCTCCTGTCTCTGTCTGGTTTCCACTCTCTCCCACTAGCTTCTCTTCTCTCCCCATATGCTCCCTCCTCATCGGTGTCCACTTCTGAACTTTTCTTTTCTTCTGTCCTACCCTACTCTCGTCTTCTTTCCTCTCCCTGTCTTCTCTCGCATCTCTACCTTTCGCCCTCTGCTTTTTCTCTCCTCTGCGCGTTTCTCACTTACACTTCTCTTGTTTTTCCCTATCTTCCCATTTTACTTCGTATCTTTCATCACTCCTTTTCCCACTTCTTTCTCTCCGCTTGACTCTTTCCTCTGCTCTTCCACTCTTCTTCTTCGCTCTCCTCCTACTTCTCCACATCCTTTTCTCCTCTTCCCTCTTCTTCACGTCTGCTCCTCCCAGACTTTTCTTTCTGATTTCCACTTCCTCGTCTTTTTCACTCCACTCCTATGCACTCATCTCCCTATCTACCTACCTTGCATCTGCTTCATCACCCGTCTCCTTTCGATCTCGTCTCTTCTCTCAGTGCCGTCCCACTCTCCCTGTCGTTCTCTACTTCCCTTCCTTTCTCGTCTTCACTTCTTTCTCTTACTTCTCTCTCTTCTTTCGTATCTCTTCGCTTTCCTTCTTCGTCCTCTCTCCTTGATCCTTCACCTCTCTCTTTTTCCACCTCGGTTCGTCTCTCTGCCCTCTACTCCATTTGTTTTTTTGCTACACTATTGCTTCTCTCTGCTATCTTCCTATCGGTGTACCTTGCCTTCCTTCTGCTCTTTTTTCTCTCCCATCCCCCTTCTCGTTTTCTCACTTCACTTACCTTTCCTCCCACTATTTCTTTCCCTCCGCCGTGACTGCTTTCATTCCTGCTCTTGTCTGCCCTGTGTACTCGACTTTTTTTTTCCTTTCACCTCGTCTTTTTCCCTTTCCTTTCCGTTTCCCGTTCTAGCGCACGTGTCTTTCTCTACGTCTTGTTTGTCCATTTCCCCTTCTCGCCTACACCGTTCTCTGACTCTCCATCATCTTTTCTTACTCGTTTTCACTCATTCCCTTCTTTCTCTACTTTCCACTTCCATTTTTCTTCTCCGCTTTGTTTTACCTCATCTTGCACTCTTTCATTGCGTTTCCCGTCTCAACTTCTTTCTCCCTCACTCCTACTCGTCTCCTTTCTCCTCTATTACTCCTTTCCGCCTCCACGCTCAATTCCCTCTACTTCACTTATTTCTCTCCGTCTTAATCTTTTTTCTTCTGCTCCTGATACGAAGGCTACTTTTCTCTCTCCTGACTGTTTCTCTTTTTCCGACCTGTCCCCCACTCCACTTGCCCTTTCCCACTGCCGTCCTCTTCTTTCCTCTTTTCTTCACCCTTCTTCTTCCTCTTCCCCTTGCTCTTCGCCCCACCTTTCCCCTGTACTTCACTCATTTTGCTCTGTTGTTTTCACTTACTCCTGCCCTCTTGCACTCTTTACTCTCCTTTCTCTTCCACTTTTCTCACTTCTCGTCCTTCTCGCGTCACTCTTTTCTCATATCTCCTCTCTCTGCTCTCTCTCTCTCTTGTCCCTCTTTGCTCTTCTTACTCGAGCTCGTCCTCTTTCTTTATTTCCTTCCGTCCATTCTTCTTATTCACCTCGTCCTCACTCTTCTCTTCTTCTCTTAAGTGTAGTGTTTTTTCTTTCTCCACTTTCTTTTCTTCTTATTCTTGTCTTTGTTTCTCTCGTTTCCCTGTCTCTCTTTTGTTTCCTCCACCTTACTTTTCTCGGTCTCTTCGTTTTTTTGTCCTTCCCTCCCTTTTCTTTTTTTCTTTCTCTACTCTCTCTGTCCCCGTCACTTTCCTTTCCGCTCCCCTCTTCCTTGCCCGCTTCCTTTTCGTTACTCCTTCGTTCCGATCTCCACCACTTCCTCCCACTTACTCTGCCCTCCTGTCCACCTTCTTCACTTTTCATCCGGTGCACTATCTCTAGTCTCCTCTCTTTTCACCTTACCTTCGCCTCTTCTCCCTTTTGTCTTCTACCCCTCCTCCTTTCCTTTACTTCACCTCTTTTTCTCTCACTCGCTCTTGCCTCTTCTCTCTGTGACTTTCACTTCTTCCCTCTCTCACTTTACGTCTCTCTCTTTCCTCTCACTCTCCTTTTGCTCCTCTCCTCCTTACTCTTTTCTCCGACTCCTCTTTCTTCAACTTTTACTCTTTGTTGTTCATCTGTCCTCTCCCCCTCTTTTTTCCTTCACTACGGTTCCTCTCTCGTTTCCCCCCCCCCCCCAACTTTCTTTCTCTCCCTCTCCTCTCACTTCTCATTCTCCTTTCTCTCCCCTTCTTCTTCTTTAACCTTTTCTGTCTCTTGGTTCTTCACTCTCATTTTCTTTTCTTGTACTTCTTCGTCTTCTTCTCGCGTCTTTTTTTTTTTCTCTCCTTTTTCTGTTTTCTGTCTTCCACTCCTTCTTTTTTTCCACCTTTTCTTTTCCACTCCCGTCTCCTCTCTCCTCCTTCCTTATGTTTCTCACTCTTGTTCCTTTATTTACGTCTCACTCTCCTTCCTCTCCTGTCTCCTCTCTTCCCTTTTTCCTTCCTCTCCTCTTTTCTCCTCCTCTTCAGTCACTCTCCGCCTCTTCTTTTGCGTCTGCCTCCTTCTTCTCTCTCCTTACTCTTTCCTTCTACTGTCTTTTCTTATCCACTTATTTCTCTTCCTTTTCGTTTCTCCCTTCTCTACCCTTGTCTTCTTTTCTTCTTCTCACTGCTTTCTCCTCTTTCTTTCCTCACCTCACTCGCGCTCCTCCTCCTAGTCTCTCCTTCGTTCACTTCTTCTCCCAGTCTCCAATCAACTTCCTACTCTCTTCTCCTTTTTCTTCCTGCCCTATTTCCCTCTCTCACTCTTATTACTCTCTCACTCCTCCCTTCTCCTCTTTTCTTCTCTTCTTCCTATCCTCATCACTTTTCGTTTTGCCTCTTTTACGTCTTCCCACTCCCCCCTCTTTCGTCTTCTGGTTTCGCCATCTCTCTCTCTCACCTTCCTTTTTTCCTTCACTCTTCTTATCTTCTGTATTTCGTCGTCCTCTCCTTTGCTCTGCTTTACTCGTTTCCTTTTGGCTTGGTCTACTCTCTTCACCTTTTAATCTCCCCTCATTCAACCGTCTGTCCCCTTGCCTCTCCTTGTCTACACTATTTCGTCCTCCCTTCTCCTTACTTCTCTGCCGTCCTTTCACTCCCTCCTTCTTTTTTATCCTCTTTTCACTCTTCCCTCCGCTTTTTTTTTTTTTCCCTGTTCCACTGCTACTGTGGTCTTCTTTACTCTTTTCCGTTGCACTTTCACTTTTCCTTCTGTCCTTTTCTCACTTTGCGTCCTCCTTTCCTTTTTTTTTTTCACTTTCTCATCTCTTACATTTCCTTATCTCTCCCTTTCTTGTCGGTGTCCCTTTTCCTCTTTCCGTCCCTTTCTCCATTCCTCACTTTCTTCTCTACTTCCTTTCCCCACTCCTGTTTCTGGTTACCTCCGTCTTATCTCTTCCCACGTCTCCATCTGACTCCCTGCTTTTCTCTCTTCACTCCTTCTCCTTTTATTCCTCTTCTCTTCTTTCACCACTTCTACTCACTCTCCTCCTTTTTCGTCCACTCTAGCTCATCTTTTCTAACTCCTTCTTTTTTCGGTCTCTCTTGTCTTCTCTCTCTCCGTCTCTCACCCGTTCCCTTCTCTACTTTTCTACTTTCTCCTTGTTGTCCTTCTCTGTTTTCCACTCCTCTTCCATTTCCTGCATACATTTCTCTTTGTCTTGCTTACTTTTTTTCTCCTTCTTAACTTTCCATCCATTTCGTGTTCAATCTAGTCTTCCTCTTTTTCTTAGTTCTGCTTCTCACTTTCCTCACCGTCTCTCTCCCACAGCTTTTCTCCTTCTCTCTCCCCTCTCCACTTACCTTCTCCTTTATTTGGTGCTTATGTTTCCCTCAACTCCTTTTTCCTCTCTACCTTCTTCGACTTCTCTCTGCCGGTTGTTCTCTCTCGTTCCACTTTTCTTGCCTTCTATTCTTTACTCCTCGCGCACTTGTTCCCCCCTCTGTCCCTCGCCATGCTTCACTCTCTTCTCCTTCCTCGCTCTACTTTTTTCACCTCTCTTTTTTGTGCATCTCCCCTCTTCGTCTTATACTCTGTCTTTCTCTGCTACCGCCGTTTTCATTCACTTTTCTTTCTTTCTATTTTTCACTCTATCTACTGCTCCTTTTACTCCTCTTTTAGTCGCATTCTTACTCGACTTCTTCATTTTCTCACTTTCACTTCCTCGCTACTTGTTTGCTCCTTTGTCTCTCCGTCTTGCTTCCTACTCTACTTCTTTCCTTTCTCTTTCCCCTCCCTCACCTCTTCTGTTAACGTTCTCTGCTTTCCTCTCACTTCTCGTTTCTTCCTCTACTTTCATTGTTCTCTCTTCGTTTCGATTGTTACTTTCGTCCTTCTTCCACCTTACTACTCCACTCGCTTTCTTTCTTTCTTTTCTTTCTCTCTCTCCCCCTTCTCTCCCCCACTCTTTGCCTTACTCTCTCTCTCTTCTTAACTATCCACTGGTCTGTTTTGTTTCTCTTTGACCACCTTTTATCTGACTTTTTCCTCACTTTTCTTCCTTTCACTTTTCTTTTCTCCTCTTCCACTCTTTACCTTCAGTCACTCAAAATCTCCATTTCTGCACTTCTAATTCATCTTTATTGTCTCTCCTTCTTCTCTCCTTCGTCCTTGCTATTCTCTCTCACGCCGCTCTTTTCCTTCTTCATTTTCCTTACTGTTTTTCTATTCGTTCTTACTCTCCACTCCTCCTTTTTAGACGCTCTTCCTTCCCCCCACCCCCCCCCCCCCACTCTTTCCTTGTTCTCTCTCCTTCTCTCGTTTTTCCTCCTTTCTCACTTGTCTCTTTACTTCTTCTGTTTCCTTCCCCTCCTGTCCCCCTTTACACCCCCACGCACCCTATACCTCTGAGTCCTTTTATCTTTACTCGTCTCGCCTTCTCACTCTCAACGTCTCTGGGCTACTTGTTCTCTCTCCCTCATCTTCTCCTGATTTTTCTCCCTTTGCCAATCTATGTTCTCTTCCTTGTTTCTCTGCTTACTCTCTCCTCACTCTGCCCTTCCGACATCTCATTCCTTCCTCTTTCCTCTCTTCTGTTTTCTCTCTCCTTCCTCTTTCTTTCGTTCTGATGATTCTCACCCCCCTCTTACTCCTCTTTTTTTCGTTCACACTCTTTTTCTCCCATACTCCTCCTTCCACTTCGCAACATTAGCGTTTCTGGTTTCTCTTCATTTTGTTATCTCTACTCACTTCACCGTCTTTCTTGTTCTCTCACCCTTTCCTTTGCTACTTCTCGTCCTCCCTTTTACGCTACTCTCGACTCCCTCCCTTCCTTTCCACTTGCCCTCCTGTTTCCCTTTCTCTTGTTCTCTCTTTTCCACCCTTCTCTCGCCCTCCTCTCTCTTCACCATCTCGCTTCACGTCCTCTCCTTCCTTCTCTTTCTCCTTCTCTGTCTCTCCCCGTTCCCCTACCTTTCTTCTCCCGACTCTCTTCTCTTTTTCCTTCTTTATTTCCTTTTTCTACTCTTATCCTTCGACATCACTTCCTCGTTTCTCTATTCAACCTTCTATCTTTTACGTTTCTTTTCTCTATTCTCTTCCTTTATATTCGCTCTTCTCCTGTTTTGTTGTGTCGTCTGTACCCTTCCTTCTTCTTTATTGTCCTCTCTCTTTTACCCTTTCCTCTCTTCCTCCATCTCTTTCCTCCTTTACATCTCTTTCTCTTCTCTCTCTCGACTTCTCACTTTTCCCTTTTCCTTTCTCTTTTCTTTTTCGCTTTCTTACTTTCACACCATATTTCTATTCCAATACTGTTCCCGTGTCGACGGTCCATTCCTTCTTCTCACTTTCTCTTCCTTTCTCTCTCTTTCAACTCGTCCTACCTCCAACTCTTTTCCTTACTCGATTCCCTCTTCTCCCCTCTCTTTCGTCTCGCACTCTTTGTCACTCTACTTTCTTTTCGCCGTCTACCACCCGTCTCTCTCTTACTCCTCTTGCCACCTTGTTCCGCTCATCTCGTCCTCCTTACTCCTACTGCAATATCCCACTCCTCTCTCCCTCCTCATAACGGTCGATATCTCCCTTTCTTCTCCTTCGCCGCTGTTCTTTTCCTCCTCTTTTTTCTTTGCTCTTTACTCTCTTCTGGTCACTCGACAGCGACGTCCTCATCCTTCTTCACTCTTCTTTTCTTTTCCTTCTTTTGCTGTTTCTTTCTTTCAACTTTTTCCTCCCCTGCCCCCGACTTCTTCTTACTTTTTTATTGATCACTTCCGTTTCTATCCTCTCTCCTTCTCTTTTTCACCTGTCTTTCCTCCTCTACTGCCTATCTCCTCCGCCATTCCTCCTTCTCCCAATTCTCCTCCTCTGTCTCGTTCGTCCCCACCTTACTCTCTTCTATCCCACGTTTTCTTCTCTCTGCTTCTCCCGATCTTCTAGCCATCATCCCAATACTTCACTCGTTTCGTTTTTCCCTAGTCTTCCTCCCTTTCTTCCTTCTCTCTCCTGCTTTCGTTTTCCTCTCCCTCTTCATTTCCTCTCGGCGTCCTGTGGATCCTCCCTTCTCGTTTTTTCTCTTCTTTCTTTCCTTTCCCTTGGTCCTACTCCTCTTCTTCCTTTCAGTTCCTCTACGTTCTTTCTCACCTCACTTTTTTAACTTTTGCTCTTTTCTACTTTTCCGACTCTTCTCACTCTTTCGGGTTTCCTTTCTCCCCCTATCTCGTCGTCTACTTCCTATCACATCTTACTACCTTCATTTCTACACCTCATTTCTCCCTTCGCTTCTGTTCCCCCCACCTTGTTTTTCTCTTTCGTCTCTTCTTCTCTTCCTGACTCAACCCATTTTCTTTCCGTACTCTTCTCGTTATGCTGCTCTCAACCTACTCCTATCTTACCTTCTTTTTCTTTTCTTTTCAGTCACCTTTTCTCGAACTTTTCCTTTACATCTCTCCTTACACTTTCTCTCTCCTCACCCTTCTCCTCTTTCCTTCCTTTTTTCTTACTCTCAACTCTTCACTTCCACTTCTCATCTCTCCCCTCGCATCCATTCTCTTCTCTCTCTACTCCTTTCTCTATTCGCTCTTGTTGCGCCTTTGTCTCTTCCTCATCTTCTCTCTTTACGTATCTCACTACCTTTCTTTCTCGTTCTTCATTTCTTTCTCTCCTTTCTTTCAATCTCCTACTCTTTCTTTCCTCTTATTTTTTAATCCTTGTCACCACTGCTTATCTTCTCTTCGTCTGCTCCTCACGTTTCTGTCTCTCTGTTAGCTCTTGATTCTCCCTTTTTTTCCACTTCATTCGTATTTCTTCTTAGCTGTCTTCACCTTTCTCTCGTCTTTCTCTTTCTTCACTTCCTTCTCTTCACTACTTTCTACACGTCTTCTACTTCTCACTCTCTCTGTCTTCACCCTTCACATTTTTAGTTCCTCTCTCCCCACTGCTCACTCTCTTTCTTACATCCACTGTCTCCTGTACCTTCTGTTTACTTCACCTTTCTATCTTCTTACATTTTTTCCTTTGCCTTCTCCTTCCTGTTCACTCTCCCCTTCTCTGCCTCCTGTCTTCTCTGCCTCTTGTTATCTTTTCTTTCTTTTGTACCTTGCTTTCACTCTCTTCGTTTCTCCAGCCTCCTTCTCCCTTCCTATTTCGTTTTACTCCCTCCCCCCGTCTCGCATCTTTCACACTCTCTACGATTCTTCCTTCATCGCCCACCCTTCGTCGTCTTCTTCTCTTCCGCTCTGCACTCCGTCATTTTTGCGCTTTCGTCGCCGCTTCGTTCTCGGTTTTCAAGCCGACACCCCCCGCCCCCCCCCCCCCACTACCGCTGAGCACGTCTGCCCAACGTCTTACTACTCTCTGCCTTCTTTCGCTATCCAACTCTCTCTGCTTCATCTTTTTTGTTGCATTGTGCTGTTCTGCTGTTTGTCACTCTGTCGCCCTCGTTTTCTTTCCTCTTCTTCTTGCCTCGCACGCCTCGATTTCGTTGTTTTTATTCTGTCTCACTCTCCCTCTAACTCTGTCCACGCATTTCTCTTTTTATCTTTCTCTGTGTCCACGTGCTTACTCGTCGGTCCGTACTGTGTGTCGATTCTTTTCTACTCGCCATTGTCTCTCTCTCTGTTTCTCTCGTGCTGCCACCTTCATTACTCGCCTCTCTTTCACTCTTCTTCACACGTCCTTTATCTATTCCTCGTTCCCCTGTCAGGCTGTTCCCGTCTCTTCATTATATCTTGTCCACTGTTTCGATACTCGTTCTAGCCCCCTCCTTTGCCTTCTCTTATGGGATCCTTCGGACTTTAACTCTTCTCTCCTTTCACTACACTTCTTCTCTCTTGTTTCGTAATTACTTCTCTTTCTGTGCTCCGCCTTTGCCCACTGGCACTCTCGCTCTTCTCCCGTGCTACTCTCACTCTCTTCCTGCTCTTTCCTCTGTACTCTCCTATCTCGCTTTTTCAACCTCTGGACCGAGCCTTCTACTTGCTCAGTCCTCTCTTCTCTTTTCTCCCCTCCTTCTTCTTGCTTTTCTCCCGATGTGTCACATACCACGTCACGACTTCTACGTTTCTCCTCGGCCATGTCACTAGCGCCTTTTCCTCTGGTTTCCTCTCCACACCTTTTTGACTACACTATCTTTTGTTTCCTTCTCTCGCCCTCTCATCCTTCATCTTCTCTGTGTCTCTTTTCTCTTTCTCCCTCTCATGGCTAACATATTTTTTACTCTCCAGCTCTTCGCTTTTTCTCTCCTTATCCCGCGTCTTGTCCACTGCTGCTCGTCATAGTTTGTTTCTCTCCTTCTTTTCTCCTCACTCTCTTTCGTGTCTCAACGACGTTGCGCGCCTCGCTTCTTTTCCTACTTACACTCTCCTCCTTCTTCCTCTGCTCTCGTCTTTGTTATCCTCCTGTTTCCTGTTGTTCTTCCTCTCCTTCATTAGTCTGCTTTCTCCACCGTCTTCTCTCCTTCGTCTCTCCGTCTCCTGCTTGCTTCGCTCACACTGATCATTTGCACGCGTCCACCCCACTCCCCCCCCTACCCCCCCCTCGTCTCTTCTTATTCCTGTTCTTTCTCATCTCTTTGGCCTCTTCTCATGTTCTCCTCTTCTCACTGTCCTTATTTCCACCTGCTTGTCTTCGCTCCGGTCTTTTTATTCTCTTCCCATCTTGTCGCCCTCACGGTCTCTTCCCTGCTCGCTCGCCGCTCTGCGCTCTCCTCTCTTCACCGATCCATCGCTTCTACGCTCTTCCCACTTCCTGTTCTACTTCTTTGCTCTCTCTCGCATCTTCTCCTACTTCTGTCCTTTCCTCTCAGACGTCCCCCGTTGTCCGTCACTTCCTCTCCTTTTTTCCTTCGCCTTTTTCGCTCTTTCTTCACATTTCTTGGTTTTCTTCCCTCACCCTTAGCCTAAATCTTTCTTCTTGTCCTCTTAAATCCCTCTACTTTCCCTCCGTTTCATTCTCTCCTTCTTAGTTCTCGCACTCATTCTCTAGCTCTGCTCCGTTGTCTCTCTTTTCTCTCTTAGTCTCTTTGTTATTTCCCTATCCCTCTCTTTCGTCGCTTCTATCGCCCTTTCCACTATCCCATTTTCTCACTCTTACTCGTCCCTTCGTTCCTTCCGCTCACTTCTGCACTCCTTGTCGTCCCTCTATTCTTCTTCTTCGCGGTGTCTTCACTCTGCGCTCCTTCTCCTTCTTCTCCTTGGCTTCACGTTCAGTGTTGTCCCCACTTTTTCGTTCCCCATGTCTCCCTCTCGTTTCTCACTTCCCCTTTGCCGCATCTCCTTCACTCCCTCTCATTTTTGACTCCTTACTCTCTTGCTCTTCTTATTTTCACTTATTCTATGCTTTCTCCTTCCTACACCCACTTTCTGTACTCTTCTCCTCTTATGCACTTCTCCTTACCTGCCATCACCACCTTCTTCAATTATTTTTTCACGGTGGTTTCATCGTTTTCTCTTCACATTTCTGCTACTGTCAACTTTGCTTCCCCTTTTTCCGTCCCCTTTGTCTTTCCTTCAGCTACTTCACCCCACTCGTCTCCCTAACTCTCTTTTCTTCACCTTTCACTTCATCACTTCATCTCTCGTGTCCTACTCCTCCACTCTTTCTCCTCCGTTCTTACCCCTTCCTTTTTGGTTTGTTTCACACTCTCGACTATTGTCATCACTATTTCACTCATCCTTCACTTTTCCGGTCCTGCTTCTCCTTCACACGTTCTGACTGCTTCTCTTTCGCCGTCTCCTTCCTCTTCTCCCTACTTCCCTGTGCCTTCCTTCTTTCTTGTCTTCTGTACTTGCCACCGTTCCCTGTTCTGCACTGCCCCCCACCGTCTCCTCTGCACCATCTTCCTCTGTTCTTCTGCGCTTCTCTGCTTCTCTTCTCTCGCTCGTTCTGTTTCCTCCTTCCTGTCTTTTCAACCTCTCTGCGTACTTCACTCTTTTTCTCTGTTCGTCATCTGGGCCACTCTTTCTTCACGTGACTTCTTCCCCGCTCTTCGCCGCTCTACGTCTTCCTCTCAGTTGCTTTGTCCTCTCACCCTGTCGCTTCATCTGTGTCGACTGGTATGTCTTCATTTCTCGTCTCTGTTCTGCCTCTCTGTCTTCTCTTTTCTTTCTCCTTCCTTCCGCGCTCCGTTTCCTTGGCGCCTCCTCTCCCCGTTTCTTCTCACTCTCCCCTCCGTGTCTTTCCCTCTCTCTTGCTCTGTTCTCACTCTTTACTCAATACCTTCCCTACCTCCAAGTTTTATTTTCTCTCTCTCGTTACCTCTCCCTACTTTCTTCTCCACCCTCCTTCCTGTCTGCTCTCCTCTTGTTGCCCCCGTCATTTTCTCCTGCTCTACTTTCTACTGCTTACTTTCTCGGCACCGTTCCACGTCTCCCTCTCCTGCTTTCTTTGTTGTACTGCGTCGTTTACGTCTCTTTCTCTCGCTGTTATTCTCCCCGTTCACGTCCTCACCTTTTACCTCCCTTCGCCGATATTCTTGTTGTTCTGTTTTCTGTTCTCATAACTGCTTTTCTTTTTCCACTCGTTCACTTTCCTCCCCTCCTCTCTTACCTTGTCCCACTCCTGCTCTTCCCTTGGGTCTGTTTTCTTCTTCTTCTCTCTCTCTTGTGTTCTTCTCCTTCTTTCATCTTCTACCTGCACCGTTACCTATCTCGCATCTTCCTCAACTATTTCCCACTCACCTCAGTGGTTGCTCACTCCTCTCTTTCCACTACTCTTCCTCTGTGTATTTTTTCTCGTTTTCTCTTCTCATACTCCTTGACTCTCCTCGCTGTCTTCACTCTCCCACCTTACTCTTCTTCCTTCACATCTCTTCTCCGCTCCACTCCCTTATGTCTTTCTTCCCTTCCTTGCACTTTCCGTCTGTTTCACTGTGTCTCTCGTTTCTTTTACTGTCCTGTCACCCCCTCACTTTATCTCCCACAACTTGATTCCGTGTTTCTCTTTACTCGTTCCTTCTCTCCTCACCTCTCTGCCTTTTCTCACTTCTCTGCTTTTCCTTCCTTCCTATTTTTCCTCTGTCTCATTTAACACCTACTTCTTCATCTCTCTCTTTTTCTAGTTTTCTCTCCTATTCTTCTGCCCCCTTGTCTTTTACTCTGCACTCCTCCTCCCTCCCTCCTGTTTCCCTCTCCACTTCCTATCTCTTATTGTGTTTTGCTCCCACTTTCCTCTCTCTCTCCTTCTCTAAACCCCCTTTACTCCTCTGTCTGGATCCTCTCTCGTTTATTTTTTCTACTACGTTTTTTGCTCCTTACCTCTTTTGGTTTCCGTGGTGCCTCATTCTTCCCGACTTTGTATACTCCACCTCTCTCTCGTTTTGCTTCGCTCCGTCTCTCCTATCTTCTTTTAGTACCCACTAGTCTTCTCTTCTCCTTCTGAGTGCGTTGCTCGTTTACTTCTTTCGTGCTTTCGTTCTTTTTCACGTTACCTCTCACTCGTCTCCACCGTCCCTTCTCTCTCCATACTCTCCAACTCCCTGTTACTCCATTTATCGTCCGCTATATCTCATCTATGCTCACCTTTTTTGCTCTCTTGTTTTACCTCTTTCTCTCCTTGATTCTAACTCTTTCTTTATCGTCCTCTTCTTCCGCCCGCCTTCAATTCCTTCTTCTTCGTTTACTTCTACTCCCACTTCTTTCTCTTTCTATTTCTTCCCTCCTCCTTTCCTCTCTCCTCTTTTTATCACTCTCTTTCTTGTCTTCTTTCAGGTTCTTTCTTTCACTTTGCTTTCTATTCGTCTTCTTTCCTCTCTATCGTTACTCTCGTTCTTCGTCCTCCTTCTTCCTTACCTACCCTCTCTGCGCTCCCCCCTCCCTCCTTCTTTTCTCTCTTCTACTTCCACTCTTATATACTTTGTTCTTCATCTTCCTTTCGCTCGTTCTTCTTTCCCTTACCTCTTTTCTCCTCTTCCTTCTCTTTTCTTCCTACACTTCATCCTTTTACGTTTCTGCCTTCGCTTTCCACAATGCTTCTCTTTTTCTTTCTTTCTTTCAGTCCTTCTACCTCTTTTCTCTCTCTTCCCTCCTCTTCTCTCTTCCTCCTCCATTTTCTTCCCGTACTTGTCTTTTTTCACGCTCCTTTCAGCCACTTTTCTTCCCTAGGTCTCCTTCCTCCTTGTTCGTTCTCTTCTTCGTTCCTTTCATTTTCTTTTTTCCCTTCTTTCACGTTCTTTTGCTTTTCTCTTTTTCTTCCTTCTCATTGTCTTCTCACTTTTCCTGTCTTCTTTGCTCTAAGTCTCCCTTTTCGTGCAGTCCTCTCTATTATCTCTCTTTTCTCACCTCGTCGTAACTGTTTCTCCTTTACTGTAACTGGTCCACTCCCTTCTTTGTTATCTCACGTCTTCCATCACTCCTCTTCGCTCTTTCTTTTTTCCAATTCACTGCGCCCTCCTCCACTCATCGTTCTCCTTTGCTTCCTCTCTCTGTTCTCTCTGTTCGTTCCTCCTTTCACCGTACAGTGTTTGTTCACCTCTCATTCTTCTGTTTTTTTTCTCCAGTCTTTCTGTCTTCTCTCTTTTTTCTTTTCTATCCTTCTTCACACGTTCCTTTCTCATTCTTTTCGCCCTTCTTCTCTCTTACTTGTTATTTCTTTCGCACTCCTTCCCTTTTTCTCTTTTCCTCCCTCTTTTTTTTTTATCCTCCTTTCGCCTTCATTTCTCTTCTCTTCTTTTGCTTGTCTCCGTCCTTTTTTCTTCCCCCCCTCATCTCACTCTACCCTCTCTCATTTCCTTTCCTCTCCTTTACTCCTCTTTGTCCCTTCCTCTCCTTCTTCCCACATCTTTTCTCCTTTCTCGTTTTTTTTCTCCTTTTGTCTATCTCTTCTTACTTTTTCTCTCCTCTTCTCTCTTTCTTCTTTTTTTTCTTCTTTTATCTTTTCTACTCTCTATGGCCGCTTGTCGTTCCCGTCTGCTTTTTCCTTTCTTCTCTCTCTTATTCTCCTCCCTCCCCCACTCCACCCTTCCCCTCTCTTTCTTACTTGCCTTGCTACTTTCAGCTTTGACTTTTTTTTCTTAGCTTTGGTCTTTTCTTCTTCCTCCTCGTTTTTCTCTCCCACGCTTCTCTTCCTCTCTCACCCTTCACTTTGCGTCCCTCCCGTTCCCTTTTCTTCCTCTCTGTCTACTCTCTACTGACCTCCCTCCTCTCTTTTTTCCTTCTTTCTGTCTCTGTCTCTCTTCCGTACTTTATGTTCGTCCCCACTCTCTCTACTTCTTTACTTTTCCTGACGCTGTTCCTCGACTTCGCCCCCCTACCTCTTCAATCCTCCTTCTCACCCTCTCTTTCGCTTCTTCGTTTCTCTTCCTCCTCCCTTCTCTCTTCCTTCTCTTCTCTCCTCTTCCTTCTCACTTTTCTCTTCTTCTTTCGTCCTTCTTCTACTTCTTCCTCTGTTTCGTTTGCGCCTCTTTTTTTCCTCTCTTCTCCACCTTGTTCTTCTCTTCTGCTTTTCTCTACTTTCTCTCCTGTCATCCCCTCTTGTTCTTCCTCATTCGTTACGTTCTCTCTATTAACTTTTGTCTTTTTTCCGACTTTCCCTCATGACCTCCTCCTCTCCCTTTTTCTCTCTTCCCTTTCTTCCTTCCCCACTCCACTTCCACTCTTCGTCCGTTCTGCTTCTCCGCAGTCCTTTTCATCCTTCTTCGTTTCTCGTCTGTGTCTCACATCTTCGTCACTGTTTTCTTGTCACCCCGTCTTCTTCCTTCCTTTTCCTCAGTCTCTTATCTCTTTCTCTACTTCTCTCACTCCTCTCTTCACTTCCTCCCCTCCCTTTCTCTTCTCCTCATCCGTTCACTCGTTCCTCGTTCCTCTCGTCTTTTCTACTACTTCAACATGTCTTCCTCTCTCCTTTTGTTATGTACTCTCTTCTTTTTTTTAAACAAACTTGCTATTCCTTTCCTCTCCACCTTGCCTTGCTCTCGCTTCTCTCCTCCACTTTCTTTCGTCCTTCCTTCTTCTTTCTTATCTTTCTGTTCCTCCTCCTCTCTCAGCCTGCTGCTTCTGTTTCTCTTTCTTTGTCTCCTCCTTTCTTTCTTTCCTTTCCTTCTATGATTGTCTCCTCGCTTTTCTTTCTTTCTTTCTCACCCACTCCCTTCGCTTTCTGTTTTGTCCTCCACTTGCCGTCCTTGCCTTCTCACTTGTTCTTTCGACATTCTCACGTTTCCCCTTTCGTCCTAGTTCCTTCGTTCATTCTCATACTCTTTTTGCCCCCACTGTTTTCCTCCATCTTCTCTTCGCTGTTCTCTCGTCAGTTTCTCTCTCTGCTCCCCTCCACTCCGTCTACTCACTTCCTCGTTTCGTCTCTGCTCTCCGCCCTTACCTTATTGCGCTTTTCCCTTCTGTCGTTTTCTTCTCTTCTCGTCTTCTTCCTCCGTTCCCTTCTTGACTCACCCTCTTCTTTCCAATTCGTCTTTTCCTACTGTCTCATTCTCCTCTACTCCTCTCCCCACTTTTCCCTTTTCCTCTACATCGTCCTTTCCACTTTCCTCTTCTCCACCCTGTCTCTTTTCCTCCTCTCACTCCTTTCACTTTGACCTCCTCTCTTTTTACTCTTTTTTTCTCATTCCCGCTGCTTTTGGCACTTGCTTACTCCCTCTTCTCGTATTCTGTCTCTCCCCTCGTTTTCTCTCTATGTCTTCGCCTCACATCTTCTCTCTTTACTCCTCTTCCTTCCCCACGTTCCACTTCTCCTTTCCTCTCTTTTCTCCCCCTCCTTTGTCTCTGCCCACTCTTATTCGATCTCTCTTTCCTTCTTCCACTCTCACTCCCCTCCTTTTCCGTCCCTCTACTCTCTCCTTTCTCTCCCTTCACCTCCACTCTCTTCTACATTCTGCACCCACACACCTTCCGCACTATCTACCCTTCCACCATCTCGCTTTTCTTCTCCACGCCTCCTTTTTTTTTGTCTTGCCCACTTTCTTTCACTCGCCACTGATCTTCTTCCGCATCTCTTTTTTCGTTTTTTATCCCTGCTCATCGTTTGCAGTCAGCTCACTTCCGCCTTTTCTGCCTTTCTTTTTTCCCTTTACACTTCCCAATCTCGCTTTCATTCTCCTCCTTCTTTATTCATCCTTCCGTTCTTTTTCTCTCTCTCTTTCCTTATCTCACTTTTTTCCTTCTCTCTTTTCATTCTTTATTCTGCTTTCTCTCCTCCTTTTCCTCTCCCCACCCACTTACTTTACTCTCTACCTTCTCTTTCCCCCCACTTCGTTCACTTTCCTCCTTTTCTTTCTCGCCTGTGGTCTCTCTATCATCTTTCCTCGATCAACTACGTCTCTCTCGTGTTCCCTCCCACTTCTTTTCTTTTCTCCAACTCTCTCGCTCTCTACTCCTCCCTCATTTACTCTCACTCTCTTAGCTCTTTCCTTCTCTCTCCCTCTCTGCCCCCTGTTCTTTGCTTCCGTCCTCGAGTTTCTCCCCTCCTCATCTCTACGTACTCTGTCTTTCTCTTCTATCTACGTCTCTCCGCTTTGTTCCATCCTTTACCTCCTTTCCTTTCTTGTCTTTTTGCTTTCATCTTCTCCTTGCTCCGTGTTGTTGATGTGTTCTCATCTCCTCTTTCCTTCTTGCATGTAGCTGTGTCCTCGCGATGGCGTGATCACGACCGCGCGACGCCATCCTCCCTTGAGGTCAGCCCTCCCTTGTCCGGTCTTTCACTTCTCTTCGTCTTCTGCTTCCGTTGCTTTCTATGGGTCCTTGTTTACCTTCTTTCTGCGTCTTTTTTTACGTCTGTACGCACTTTTCTTTAACCTTTCACGTCTTTTTTCATCCTACTCTCGACTTCCTTCCGCTTCGTTCTGCCTCCTCTCTCGACTCTTCTTGTTCCTGCTGCGTCGTGTCACTGTCCTTTCTTCTTCTCCCTCTTTCTATTCCTTCTCGCATTTACGTTTAACATTTTTCTATTGTGTTTTCGTTCTTTCTTGTCTCATGCCGTCCTGGTTTTTCTCCTTACTGACTCGACCGTTCTTCTCTTTTGGCCTCTCCTGTTATCCTCTTGCCTCGTCCCTTTTCTCACATCTTCTCCCGCGTTGCACTCCCTCTCTCTTCGGATTCCTTTTCTCTCCTCTCCTCCTTTCCTTCCTTCGTCTCTTTTCGTATCTCTACCTCTACTTCTATCTTCTATACTTTCTCTTGGGTTGTCCTATCTACTTTCCAGGCCTTCGCTTTTCTTCTCTCTCTCCTTTACCTCGTCCGTCCTACCTGCGATCCTTCACGACTTGTCTGCACGTTTCGCTTTTTCTTTCCACCTTTCCACTATTCTACCTCCTCTCACTTTCATCTTCACGTTTTTTTTTTTCCACTTTCCTTTATTCTTCTGTCTCCTTAACTTTCTTCCTTTTGTTGCTCACTTTCTATCCTCTTTTTGCACCTACTTCCTTTCTTTTTATCTTTCCTACTTCTACTGCCTATTTCCTCTCTATTACCCGCTCCCCTCGTCACCGTGCTTTCCATGGCTCTTCTCTCTCTTTCACTTTCTCTCCCCTCTTCTTCCTCATTCCACTTTTCTCCTTATTTCTTGACTCTACCATGCTTCTTTCCCTCCACTCTTCTTCCTTGTAGTACGTTCTCCCCCGTACTTCTCACCTTCCTTTCATAGCTTCTTATGGTCTTTCTTTATCCCCATTCCTGTTCCTTTTCACCGTCCTTCGTCCCCCTTCTCACTCTTCTTTCATCAGTTCTCTTCTAAGGTTCAACCCTTCTCGTTCTCCCCTCCTACGTCCCTTGTCCGGCGCTGCCCCCTATCTCTCTTCTCTTTGTCATCACTCTTTTCCCATTCACCTTTGTTCTCTCCTCGCCTTTTCTTACTTCTTTTCCGTCGGTGCTTCTTTTTTTCCTCTTCTCTCCTTTCTTCTCTCTTACTCTTTCTCATCGTTTTTTCCCCTCCCTTTTTTGTGAACCCTCTGTCTCTTCTCTGCTATTCTTCTTCTCCCCCTCTCTATCACGTCCCTCGTTACTTCTCTTCTTTCTCCTCTCCCTTCTTCAACCTCTCTGTGTCTCACTCTGTCACGCTTTATTCCTCTGCCGCTTCGTTAATTGTACCTGCTTTCCTTATTTCTGCCCATTCCTGCTCTCCTCCCGGTTGCCTTCCCATGTCCACCATCTTCTATTTTCTCTTTCTGCTTGCTTCCTCTCTCTCTAGCCTCCTAACTGCCTTCCTTCTTGGTCTCCTCTCCCCTTAGTTTGTCCTTTCTCTCTCTTCCCTCTGCGCCTTCGTGTCTGCTTCTGTTATGCTTTATCTCTCCTTCTCCTTTGCTTCTCTCGCTCTTCTCAGACATCGTCTTTCCTGCCATTTACTTATTGTGCCTCACTCCGCCTTGTCCTACTTTTTCCTCTCATTTGCCACGGTCTCTTCTCTGCTTCTCTTTCGTACACCTCCTCTTCCATCTCTACTTCTCCCTACGCTCTTCTCCACTCTTCTTTTTCTTGCACTCCACCATCCTGACGTCTCTCTTTTCCCTACTCGTTCCTTCCTCTCATTCTGTTCCATTCTCACTTTTCACATTACTTTCTTTCTTTTTTCGCTTCCACATCCTTTTCTCTATCCTCTCTTACTTCCCTTTCCTTCTCTCCGTTGTCAATTCTCAATTCTCTCTCCTCCCTTTCTCTCCTCTTACCCCAGTCTTACTCCGTCTCTCTCCTCTTTCTGCCACTCTCCCACTCCCTGCGTCTTTGTCTTCTTCCACTACCTCTTCTCTACCCTCCCCTATGTCTCCTTACTACTTTCAGCACTCTTTCTCCGTCATTTTTACACCTTCTTCTTTCTCTCTTCTTCTCTTTTTTCTCAGCGATTTCTCCTTCTCTTCCTTTACTCCCTTCTGCCTTTTGCTTTTCTCGCTTGCTTTCTATTCTCTTTCCCGTTTTTACTCTGTGCTTTTCTTTTTCTTCTGTTGCTTTCTTCCTGCTCCTCTCAGTCTATTTCTCTGTAACGCGTCTTGCTCGGCCACTCCCTCCTCTTTACTTCTATTTCTTTTCCGTCTAACAATTTTACTTTACTTTCTTTTCTAACCTTTTCTTTCGTCCCTCCTCGTCTCCACGTGTCGTCTCATCTCCTCGATCTCTTGCCTTCTCACTCGTCTTTCCTTCTTCTTCCTTTTCCGCTGCTCTTTCTTCGTGCCGGTTCTCCCTCTTCCTCCTTCGTCCGTGTCTCTTTCCCTGTCTTCTTTTCCTTCTTCTTTCCGTTTTTCCCTTACTCGATCACCTCTTCTGCCCCCCTCTTCTCCGTTTTTCTCGTCTCGCCCTCTCTATTCGTTTCGTTCTTTCCCTTTGTTTCCACTCTTCTACCCTTTTCCTCTCTTCTCTCACTCTTCCTCCTGTCTTCTTTCTGCACCACCTCTTCCTTCTACCACTAACTTTGCTCTTTTTTTTGGTCTCTTCTTCTCCGTTTTTTTTCTTTTTCACTTCGTACCTCACATCATTCTCTATTCCATTCTCCACCTCTTCCACTTTGTTCTCATTCGTCCTTTGTCTCCTCTATCTTCTTTCCCCTCAACATTTCTCTGCCGACTCACATAGCCCTACTTTTCTCTCTCCTCTCTCTCTCATTACTTTCGTTCTCTCGCCGTATCTCATCTTGCCTCTTCCCCCTTCTCCCCCTCCTCCACTCTATTTTCTCCTTCCACCTTGCGTTCTAAACTCCTTCCTCCGTCCTCTACCCTTCTACTCCACTTTTCTCTTTCACCGGTCCCTCTTTCTTCTTCTCTTATTCTCCTCTTCCCTCTGTCCTACATCTTTCTTTCTTTCGCACTTTACTTCATCCTCTCTTCTTCTTCTCCTCACGTGACTTCTTTCTTTTCCTTTTCCCTCCCCGTGCTACTGTCTTCCTTGTCTTCTCTTTTCTCTTTGCCGATCACTCTCTTCTCTCTATCTTCCCTGCACTTGCCTCTTTCCCTCTTTTCCATTAACTTTCTTTTTCTTGCTCCTCACTCTCGCTTTTTCTCCCCCTTTCATTACTGTTTCTTCTGCCTCCTTTCTTTCATCTTTCTTTGCTCACTCTAGCTGTCATTTCGTCTCCTTCCCTTTCTATTGCTTACTCTCACTTCCTTGTTCCTTTCTTCCTCCTCTTCTTATTTTTTCTGTCCTAATACTCTCTCTATCTTCAAAAACTCACCTTCACTTTTTCGCTCCTCCCATTTTTGCTTTTCTTTCATCCTTTCTCCCGTCTCCCTCCCTCCCACTCGTCTCGTCTTTACTCTTTTCCTTCCGTTCCTTCGGCTCCTTTCCCGCTCTCTCCTTTCTTCTTCGCCTCGCTTCTATTCTTCTTTCAACCTTTCCACTGCACTCTTTCCTCTCCTAACTTTTCCTTCTTCCTTTCACGTCTCTCTCTCGTCTCTTTATTCTACTCTTGGTTTATTAAGGTTGTTTCCATACTCTTGGCTATAAATAGAAAGTCCTAGGGATTCTTATACAATTTCCATATCCTTTTCAAGTAAACTTTCCATAAATCTCTCTTATTTTCCTTCTATAACCCAAGGCTCAAAAAAATTATTTAGGGTTTCCATAGCTTTTGTTTTAGAAATATTACAAGTATACTAGTATTTTTAGGTATAATATCTAAGGTATATCAAGGTGGTTTGGAAGCTTGGGTGTTGATTAAACAAGGGTTTAATTCAAGAAGAAACTAGGGTTTTCTTAATTAGGGTTTCAATTTAGGTTTTGCATTTTGGGGTTTGATTGTGTGTTCATCATCGTCATCTACTCTCTTAAGGTATACATAAATCCTAATCTCTTCAAATTATTCATTTTTATATTTTATATATATTTTATGTTGTTAATCACCACCTTGGGTTTGTTTTATGAGTTTATAAAATATAATGAGCATGACCATGCATTCGAATTTATATATTTATATGATGAAATGATGTAAAAATGCAAGAACATATGTTATACAAGTGTGGATTAATTTATAAAGTCACTTGATAAATTAATTATTAATGATTCATTTATAAAGTTTATATACAAATAATTATAAGGACTTTTTATTTGGACAAGAATGATGGACATAAACTTGAGGACTCAAAATATGTAATACATGTGGTATAAATTAATTTAGAGGACTTTTACAAATTTAATCAAGTAATAATTTATAAAAACTAGTTTATAAATCTTATATATAAACGAATTGTTTTAATTATTCTGAGTAGATTTGAATTTTTATAAAATATAAACCCTATTGATTTGAATAGTACTTTTCATGAGGATTCCAAGCATATAAGGAACTCGAAAAACGAAGCTATAACAAAGAAGTTATGAATTTTACGAGATTACGATAATTAAATATATAAAAGTGTTTTTATAAAAATAGTTTTATAAAACTGGTACTGTTTTGGATCGGATAAAAATAATAAAATATTTTATTATGTTAGATTATCTTAATAAGAAACCGCGCATATTAGAAACTCTATAAACGGAATTAAAACGAATGAGTTATGAGTTTTGCAAGATTTAAAGTTATAAAAATGATTTTATAAACTGTTTTGAATTTACTGTTCTGATACCGATTTTTATAAAATCTGTGAGTGATTTATTTGGATAGTTTATCTCGCCATGATTCTGTACATATAAAGAACAAGCGAAACGGAGTTAAAATAAGTAAGTTATGAGTTTTTTAAGATTTCGGATAAATAGAAATTATAAAAACTAATTAATTTTTATAAACAATTTTTTGTAATTTTTATAAAAGTATAACAATCTGTTAGAAATATAAAAAGTGGTTTACGAGTGTTTTCGGGTCCGTTTAGACTATAAAAACCTTAAGAAATATTGTAGTATCATTTATGTAACATTTATATATGTTTTAAACTTTATATATATTAATTTATACAACAATTAAACTATTTATATAATATCATTATATAATCAATAAAAATATTAAATCATGTATTATTAACAAATAATCTATTAATAATACATGATTTAATTATTCTGTTGAGATTCAAAATTTTATAAATTTTTACCAAAGCAAAAAATAGACATTTATTTAACAGGTGCAATTTAAATATTGTTTTGACTTTTTACAAATTAAACAAAAACTATTATGTGGTGGTGTAACTCTATAACTTGTAATGTTGTATTTATATTAAATACATTGTACTCATACGGCCTATAAATAATTAGGTTGCATCGAGCGAGAGCACGGGATGATTTACAAACTTGTTAGTTATAAAACAGACAGAGTGCCTGGGGGTCACGCGGGGGGGGGGGGGGGGGGGGGGGTATAGGTGCGTGAGTCTATAGGGGGCGGCGGGGGGGGGGGGGCACCATGAATTATATAATTCCAATGATTTAATCAATTCTTAAGTAGGAAACTGGCATTGTTTTACATA
Source organism: Tanacetum coccineum (assembly GCA_026074375.1). NCBI lineage: Eukaryota > Viridiplantae > Streptophyta > Magnoliopsida > Asterales > Asteraceae > Tanacetum > Tanacetum coccineum. The sequence continues at coordinate 53,425 of BQNB010016163.1, forward strand.
TGGACGCAAGTACACTTTAAACAAATTACGAGTTTGTCTAAGTAGCTATAACCCACTATGCCCATGAATCATGAACTGTTAATTACTGGTAGTAAGCACGAATGTTATGAATAGATCTATTTGGGATTAACATCCTCGTTCGGGTGAGTAGCGCTCACTAGTTTCAGCAGTACCAAACTAATGGCGTATACCATGTCAGATTTAGATGTTGGGGGATGAACATCTATATACGGCACATTATTGGCCTTAATTTGCACATACATTACATGTTGTAAAGCTTCAGCGTCATGGAGCTTAGTGCCTTTCAAAATTCCCTTATGAGAAGAATGTAAAAATGTGTTAACATGTCTTACACGAATGAAACTTGTGGTCCTACTTTATACATTACTAAACCTGTGAATTCACCAACTTTATGTTGACGTTTTAAAGCATGTTTTTCTCAGGTCATTAAGGTACAAGGGCAAGGATACATTGGGTGTCGTCATTTTGGGAGTCATATTGCATAAAGATTTGTGTGCATTACAAGTGGGATATATTTGTTATGTATTAAAATCTTTACATTTTCAAGAATGAACAAGTTAAGCTTGGAGCTTTTGTAACAAACAATTTCATTAAATCCAATGTATCATTTTCAAATGACTCATTTAGAGGTCGTTCTCTCATCTTATGCTATTAATCAATGAAGTAACACTCACAGACCCGTATTCCGCTGCGACCCAATCTGGGGGTGTTACAAATTGGTATCTAAAGCCAAGGTTATAGAGAACCAGGTCAAATGTTTTTACTTGGACTATAACCGTTTTCAAACATTGCATCATACAAAAGTTTTTCACAAGACATACATACACTATTTGTGTACAATGACTGCTTACATAATCTATATAGGTACTTATATTATATTACGTATATTACTGTACATGTATTATATATTATACTTATATAAGTTAATTTTATTGTTATAGCAGTCATGTCATCTTCGATAGTTACCTACACGTTTGTTTATTCTGATTCTGAGCCATGGAGATTCCAGTGGGTATCTGATGATGAGATAGAGGCACCTGAGGAGGCGGCGCAGTTTCCTGAGCAGGCACCACCATCGCCTGACTACGTACCTGGACCCGAGCACCTACCATCACCGGACTACGTGCCTGGTCCTGAGCACCCACCTTCACCAGATTACGTACCTGGTTCAGAGTACCCGGAGTACTTGGTACCGTCTGACGATGAGGTACCTATTGAGGATCAGCCTCTACCGGCTAATGCTTCACCAACAGTCCTATCATCGAGCTATTTGCTGACTCTGATCCTTAGGAGGAGGACCTGGAGGAGGACCCCGAGGAGGATCCTGCTGAGTATCCTGCTGATGGAAGAGATGATGATGATGATGATGAGGAGGAGGACGACGAGGAAGAGTAGGAGCACCTAGCTCTGGTCGACTCTACTACATTACCTGCTGTTGACCATGTCCTCTCAGCTGAGGATACAGAGGAATTTGAGACAGACGAGTCTGCACCCACATCACCTATACCATCACCTAGACTTCGTAGGGCTAGGATATCCGTCCGACCCCAAACATCGATGTCAGCTGTTACTGAGGCACTCATTGTTGCGGTTGCTACTGCACTACCTTCATCACCACCACCATCTCCACTTACTCCACTATCATCTCCTAAGACTGCAACGGAGATTCGTCAATTTTTAGGTCTTGCAGGTTACTATCAAAGGTTCTGATGTGTCGTTGAGTGGTGTATATTTTTATAATTCAAGTTTTAAATTTATACTTTGCCGATTAACCAAAAACAACATTTTAACGGGTAGTATACCCGGTCGGCGGTAGATTCGTGGTAAGTAGGGTGTCGAACACTTGAAGCGAGGTTAAATCTCTCAATTTATTAATATTTTGGTTATCTAATCTAAGTTAATTCTAATTTATGTCAAACCTATGCTAATCCTATGTTAGTTCTAATCCTAATTCTAACAAGTAAAAGGGGGTTTTTAGCCTGAGAGACTGGCACGGGTTTAGTGGTGACTACAATCTATTCACGACACTTTAACTCACGCAAGCAAATTAACAGAAGATAAAAGAGCGGTCAAGCCTTATGATAGAAAACTGTATTAGCCATCATTAATCTGATTAGAAGTTGGTTTGTTTATTCAGTGCAATGATTACTTATCTCGAGGTGGCATATCATTCTTAGACTTAAGCGGGACTTCATCCTAAGACCTAGACACATTAATTCTGTCACAATTAAAGCATCCGCATAAAGTATCCTTATTTGCTGATTATAATCTATCTTAGGGATTAAAGCAATGGTGATCTTGTTAAACCCTAGCTCATAGAGACTTTATCCACTTACTGCTTAAAGGCAATTTATACTCTAGTAGTCCACTTGCTCAACTATCCAATGGAATAAGAACGTTATTTGTTGAATTATCTAGGTTCACCTGCTAGTCAACTTGTTCAATAAACCAAAGGCAATATCTGTTAACTAGTTAAGCCAGAAGCGTATCTTTGGCACGAATTTAGCAGGACAATATTTGTGATCCTATGATTCTAGATGTATAAATTACTATATGGAGAGATATCCCGGCATCTAGATTACTTGGTCCGTATCACTAGATCCAGTTGAATGATAGATCGCATACAAAAGCATGTAAACAAGTAGAAATTAATAAACATAAACAAGCATACAATGATAAATTAAGAAATCGAGATATAAACAAAACCAAAAATTCAGATCTTCATAATAATGGCTAATACCCAATGGCTAATACCCGAAGGTATAGCCTTCAAACATCATAATTAAAATACAAGACACAGTAATGTATCTCTTAGCCAAGCAGCGAACTAACCAAGTTAACGAATACTACCTAGATACAGCGAGTTGGGGGGGGGGGGGGGGATTGGCGGAGGGGTAGGTCAAAATGGCTTAGAGAAATTACGCGCGCTTTAGTGCTCCTAACACACACACACACTCATCAGCACACACTTTCTGCTCTACCGCCATTAAAACTACTCTCTTCCTCTCGTCTCCCTCTCCATACAAACACACAAATTCTAACACACTTCCAATTATCGTCCTACCTTCTATGTTTAGGTATCGAGAATATGATTTAGCACACCTTAAAACTCGTTTTTGAGTTTTGATTTTATAGGGTCTAGAGTCGGTGTTGATACGGCATATCCAAGGTGTTGGATACGGCGTATTAAGGTTTCTAGGAGCAGTACCCATGTTTGAAATATCTTCCAAAATATTTGCACATAACTAACATTTCCAATACGGCTATTGGTCTTCACTAGATACGCGTAATTGAACTTGTTTTCCTGGTGGTCTTTGTAGTGCAGGCACGGATACACCGTATCTTCCTTGATGGATACGGCGTATTGGTTGTCAAAACAGTAATCTTCAAAATATCTTCGTTTAAGCTCCAGAATGCACGCCTTTTGCTAATATTCACCAAGTACTCTATAATTACTGCAATTCTCAAATACAAACGATTAAGTAACAATTTCTTTGAATAATACACAAAATGGGGTTAATTACATGGGATAAATGATGCTATAAATTATTCGGGATAAATGATGGTATAAATGTGACGTTATTTGATGTCATAAAATATCCCTCCACTTGAATCCTACTTGTCCTCAAGTAGACTCTAGATTATATTGAAAATGTATCCCAACCGAAGTCAAGGATTTTTCCGTTTAAGCACTTCTTTTGATTTAATCACCTGTACAAGACCAAGCACCTCACGAATTATGGAAAAGAAATCACTCAGATCACTCAACTAATCTAGGGTGTAACATTTAAGTGGTACACTCATTTTCTCGGTCATGATTAGCTTCGTATCATATGCTTGACAAGGATACACATCTCCACTACTGGAGCTAAGGAGAAACAAGTCAAAAGGTAAATTAGGTTTTTATATAAGGCTAAGGTAGATCATTCTAACCATCTTTCACCAATAGTACCACACCAACAAGGCACCTGAAGCACACATACACGGCCGTAATGACAGAATAGACATGTGTGTTCGATCACGTCCTTGTTCAAGTTTAACCAAGGGTTAGGATGAAGAATGATATAGAGTAGGGATCTTTTAACTTTCACCAATAGTGATAAACCAACAAGGCAGCTGAGACATGCATACATGGCCGTAACGACGGAATAGACATGCACGCTCGATCACATTATCATTCGCGTAAAACCCATGGTTAATGATTAGGAAAGGGAAGTAAATTGTAGTTAAATAAAAATTACGAAACAAATAGATTAAGTCTAAAATATAAGTTGCTAGACACTTTTTCCCGACCGTTACCATGATAAAGACATAACTATTTACAATGTCTTGATCATAGATCAAAAACAACAACCTAAGTTGGCGTTCCCGTAACGGTCAACTTCCTAATCATCCCATACTTTACATACTTTACAAGGCATGTGGCGATATCTTCCACTTTATATAATACTCTACATCGTCGATTTGTATCAACGAATAATCGATCCTTCGTATAATTTCTTTGGTAGTTGCGAAACGATTATCTTCAAACTTTCCTTCCCTTTTTTTGTTGCGATTTTTCTAATTTTTTTGATTTTTTTTCTAACACTATACTATGAAACTCAGTGTAATTTCACGATCTTCACGATCATAATAATTCCGGATAATTCCTTCGATAATTCCTTCATTCTTCGGACGTACCATTAATTGTGATGGTAGTAAAAATACATGAGTTTTGACTATAATATACATTCCCATTTGCCATGTGCAAATTTCTTCCAACCGTACCAAAATTGGTACAAGACTTAGGAAATACAAACATTACACATTAAGCAACTAGCAACTGTAAAATAAACTTAATCTAACAGGGTAGGCTAAGGTGTAAAGGTGTAACGAAACAAACAATTGGTGTAGTTCCTAAAGGATTGGCTCTACGGGTTGTTCTAGGGGTATCTTACTCTTAAAGTGAGAGTAAGCAAAGGGTTTATACGGGGGTTAACTAACCGGTGTAGTTAGTTAATAAGCAACATGTAAAGGCGTTTTGGGTGTAATCATAAAATGTACCAATTTAAACAAGTTACTCTATCTAAATCCATAGTACTCATCATTACGGTCTCGAGTGATATACCAAGCCAAGTTCTAAAGTCTACAACATCACCGACACACTCATATTTTATGGAATTTGGGTAAACATTTAGAAATGGATAGGTTAAATCCTCACAATATCTAATCAGGGTTATGTGTGCGGGTTATGTATCAAGTAATTTCACAAAAGTATGCTTAAAAAAATTTTAAATTTGAGCATAATTTAAGCATTTTAGTGTGAAAAATTAGAACAAGTAAACATTCTAATTCCATCCCCCCACTTAAATTATACAACGTCCTCGTTGTATAGATTCATTAAAAATATGGGAATTAAAATAGAATGGGAAACTCCCTTGACAACACTTCAAGATCTATAGATTTGTAAATTCTTCACCAATATTCTTCGATATTTCTTTCACGAGGTCCTGTGTAAATGATAGTAAAAACGTGCATTCCTATCTTGGTACCTACAGTTAATTTAAACTAAACTAAACAAACTAAATACGACTTAGACTGGTGAATATGACATATCATGTGCATTAATACACCGTATTGCCAGAACTAACAATAATGTTTTAAAGTGCATAAAAAGTAAAGACTGATAACATCCAGACAATCAATACGTCGTATGGTATGGAGCGGATACGTCGTATTGATGTCTGGGAAGACAGACTCGATAAAATTAAATAACATTATGGGTTGTCTCCCGGGAAGCACTTTTGTTTACAGTGAAGTCTTTAAGTTAGACTTTTCTTCAGCTTCCTTTCATCATTCCATCTCATGCACGCTAATGTGCTCGCGTGTGAGTCATTCTTCCGTCTTCGCATCTCAAATGTAATCGGGTCTTAAGTTCAAGACTCCTTTGTAGAACCCCTTAAGCTTTTGGTATAGATGCGAGATTTCATTCTTCTTATCTTCATCTCTTACCTTTAGTAATGGTGGGATCTTATTGCATTGCTCATTAGTGTGGTGTTTAAAACTCGGATGTGATCGCACCATTTGGTAAGTTACACTTTCGTTACCATTGTAAATGGTAATCATACCTTCGAACCGTTTTACTTTAATTCCAACTTCTCTTAAAAATGGTTCACCAAAAATAACATCGCCAATTCCTTCATCATGATAAGCATCCATATTTTCTAAAACTGCAAAATCCGTCACAACAGAAAAAGTTCCAAAAAAATAGGCACATTCATTAAAGCTCCTACAACTTTATTTCCTTTGTACACCATCTTATCATTCATTATAGAATTATGAAACTTTTTGGACATCACATTGACATACAATAATAGGAAGAAGTTAGTGTGTGTAAATTCAAATCCTATCATGCATGAAAACTTTAAGTTGTGAGCATAATCTATATGGATCTTCTTATCATAGTCACAATAACTAGGGTAATCATCAATTCCAATATCAAGTTCATCATCCCTAGTTCTAAATTCCTCAATTACCTCACCTTCCTCAATGGTGGGCATCAAATCATCACCTTGATTTCTCCTAAGCTCAAATGGTTCATTTAGATCATTTAATTCAATGTAATCCTCAAAGAAAGGGTCTAATGATCTATTTAACACCAAAGTCTCTCCCATTAGCCTAGCTTCTAAATCAAGTTCCATTCTTTCTCTCAAACTTAGCATGTAGACCCTCTTAATTAAACTACTAGCAGGTTTAACACTTGTGAAAACAATCCTTTCTTCCCCGACCCTTAAAGTAATCTTTCTTTTGTAAACATCAATCTTAGCACGGGCGGTAGACAAAAATGGTCTTCCGAGGATCAAGGGCACTTTGATATCCTCGGGCATATCTAGAATTATAAAGTCTACTGGGAAAACAAATTTACCAATTTAGACATATGGTTTAGTGTTAAACCTTTTTTTACTGGGATTAATTTTGTTTCCAATTAGCCCTAATCCTCACAAGGCTAAGGTGTAGTTGTCATAGACAAACAACTTGGAAATCAACCATTTAGTCCGGAGTCTTTTGGCCTATATCCAGAATGAATGGAGATCAAACGAAGATTAAAGAATCCAAGTTTAAGAACATCAAGCTTGTATTATTCATATCAAAAATTCATTCAAATAGTCAAGTTTAATCCATTATATCCATTTAGTATCCTAACCAAACATGTAAACTTGACTCAACAACAAATAGCACAACACATCGAACAAGTAAGATAGATCTAAAATTCATATTATAAAAAGATGGAAACATGTTTCTTTACCAAATTTCAAGAACAAAAGATCCAAGCTAACAATTCCTTCTAAGAACAAGGGTACAACTGATGTCTAGCACCTCCAACTTCTGAAATAACGGAATTTGCTTGTTCTCCTACCCGAAAAAGATGAAGATGAAGGTTTTAGCCTTCAAATCTTCTTAGAACTTGCTCCAACTCTTGGAGAGGGATTTAGTGTGTAATATGAACTGATGATTATTGTTGTAAGTTTTTTTTTTTTTCTCTCCAAATCGATAGCCTCTATTTATAGCAATGATTGGCAAAGTCAAGAGTTCATCCATTTAAAGATTTCTTGTAACTGGCACAGAAAGTGCACCACACTTACATAAAAGTGTGCCGCACATCTTCAATTAATGATGTGCATTAAACTCGCTGACAAGTGCGCCGCTCTCGGTTATAAAACCGGCGCACTTTTCCTTCTGGCTTCAATGGTCCATATTCTAAATCCTTCTTTTGACGAATTGTTCGTAACTATTTAAACCAAATCACGTCCTTTGCACGTTAAGTCCCTTTCTTCCACTGGTCAAGCCATGTAACAATATTTCAGAAACATACGACCATAACTTGCAATATGCAATATTCATTGCGTTAGCACATATATTTTTTGCATTTATAAGGGATATTTTATGTATATTTAGAGTGTTATCAAATCCACCCATACTTAGCTTATTGCTTGCCCTCAAGCAATCAAAGCGAAAGAATTTCGTTTCTACAGATTAAAAATCATAAGCACAGATAACGCGACAAAGCAACTCACAAAAATTTCAGATACATTTTTTTTCACTCACGCTCAATTTAATGATAAGGGTAATAAACTGGAGTCACTCAAACGCACAGTCATGAAATGTACAAATTACCATAAGCTTGTACTAGAAACTAAACTCCACCGACATGGCGTAAGCATCGGGCATTATCTTCAAAAGAGGTTACATACTAGTAAGTTTTTGGTTTTTTTTTGTTGAAAAAAGTTTATAAGTAAATAATAATCCATTTTATCCGTTATTCCATCGAACTTCTTCATTTAGGTGATACTCAAACATTCAGAATTTTTTTTTATTCTAGGGGGAAACTTGCTTTCCCCCATACTTATGGTAAGAACACTTTGCAATTATGCGTAATATTTCGAACGGATAAAATTTCATATGATTTAATTAAAAAGTGATTTCAACAAAGTAATTGATTTATATTTTCTATTTTAATAATACTTCTTAATCAAAAAAATGTTTATATCACGCAAGCGTGATCTTACTGCGGTCTCGAAAATATTTCAAGCATAAGTTCTAGAATTTATAAATCACCGGCACATACATAATTTTCAACCGATATCACTGTTCCAGAAAAAGCGACAAAGACCATACATACATATCCGTAATGACGGAATAGACATATATGACTGCAATCAAACCCTAACTCGAATAGGCTAAATGTATCAATTATCTTAGGTATCAAAAATGAATACCCGAAATCTTAAAGTCTAAGGGCGAACCTCACTTTTAATTGATGGGATAATATGCTAGTAACATTATCCATCTCAAGTCAGATTGCTTATGATAAAATTTTAAATTTATTATTTTTGGTTTTAAATGTTTTTACTTTTCCATGTTATCTCTCCCCCCATACTTAATATGAGCATTTTCCCTAATGCGAAAGATTATAGAGAGAAGATAAATAGGGAAAGTGAAATATACTTTTGCATTGCGTATCCTCTAAAGTTCTTGCTTGTAGTCGTCTTTTTCACCTCCTTTTCCTGTTTCAAATACACATATTCCAAGACATATGCATAATAATAATTATTCTAATTAATAAGTCTTAAAATATTGTTTTTAATGCCAACAGAGGCATTTACACATAATAATAATAATAATATCATTTTTGAAACATATGTGTCAAAACGTATAATCACATATCCAACTCGTGTCATCCGACACTACTCATCCTCCTCATCATCATCATGTTGCTGTTGTGGTGGCTGCTGCGGATAGTACTGCTGGTAGTACTGGTCGTACTGGGGCTGAGCATAACCAGGTAGGTTATAAGCACCCTGCAACGGAACATTATAAACTCCTGTCATGTGCTCAAAGACACCCTGGTACCTATCCCAGTGATATGACTGTCTGTACTCCATCCTCTCGATTGCCTCCTGCCTAATCTCCATGCTACCCATACGCTCATATAAATCTTGCATTGAATCTCTCTGGACTCTCGAGGCTCTCTGGGCGGCAACTCTCTGGACATCATCAACCGGAATATCAGGAATCAATCTATCCTCAGAGTCGATCAATTCTCTTAGGGTAGTCCTGTCTAAATCTCTGTAGTAAACCGGAGTACTCAAGCTATATATTATCTCATCAGTCAAAACTCTGCTCTTCTTAGCAATCTTTCTAATGAACTGTCCATAGCAAATCTGACTATCTTTTTGGCTTCCAGCTCCCTTTCTTTTCATCCACTTTGCAATTACCCAAGCCACATTCGCATACTCATTCTGATGTTTATCCTCAAACATACTCAACAACCACAAATCATTTCTCTGAATCTTCTCATATCTAGTCATCCTCTGACACAATTCGTAAGTGATCATTTTATGCAACACTCTGAGAATCAGGAATCTAACATAAGTTATTGAACTCCTAGATAAATGCAAGTCCATATCTATGCTAATCCTTACCTAATATTCTCTAGCATTGAAGTTTTCATCACTTCTCAAACCTCCCTGAAAATAAATATCAAAACCATCTTCCTCCAATTCCTCAGCTTGATATAATCCTAATTTCCTAGCAAACTCCAACAAGGTTAGACTATAAGCACGTCCTCCTAGTCTAAAACTGATTATCTTCTTTGACTGTAACTCATCACCTGCACATACTTCATCAAACTCATAAGTAGCATAGAACTCACGGAAAAGTTCTGGGTAAATAGGTTCACGGATGTTAAAAGCCCTCACCCAAGTTACAGAAAAGAATATCTCCTCTTCAGATTGAGTTTCCTTCAAACTAATCTTTAATATTTGGTCAATCTCGTCTCCACAACCAATTTTGTGTAACAACTGCCAATCCACGATTTGCGGTGAATAAATGAGTTTTGGGAGCAAAGTTGCCAACCTAGAGTTATAACGAGATTTCGCTTCTCTACTACAACCTCTTTACTCTAAGAATTCGTGGTGAACATCCAGGAGTAATGCTTCTTCAACGGTTTCAACATTTCTAGAGCGTTTGGCACGAGATGACCCAGCTTCATGATCATATGCTCCTGAAGTCTGCACATCACAAATCAACCAAAGGTATGATATATAATTAAGTTAGACAAGATTTAGTTTTGTTGGTTATGTTATGATCAAATTGCAGACATATTGTGACTTTCTGTGATAAAATATGCGACGCACTTATATAAAAGTGCAGCGGTTTTCAAATAATTAAGCAAGTGCGGTGGTTTTCTAACCAAAATAGGCGCACTTCCTGCTCTATTTTAAACAAAATGAGTTTTAATAATTTTAACTCAAAATCCAAACATTAATTCCAAATAATTAAACCTAGATTTGTTTAAGGGTTCTTAAATATTAACAATAAGGCATAATCCTAGTCTTTATTCAAACTTTAATTGCATGATTTCATAATTTCTTCAAACTTAATTTATATAAACCCTAAAACACATAATGATAATAGATTAATGATAAGAAATAGTAATGAACGAAATAAACATACCCTTGGCATGATTAAGAATTTGGTGGATCAATTTTTTAAATCTTAACTTTGATTTTGGTTGGAAACCCGACGGTGTTATAAGTTTTAGTGTGTTTTTATATAATGAGTTAGAAACTTCTTTTGTAAACTTTTTGTTCCTGAAACAACTAAAAAGTGCGGCGCACTTATACTGTTTCAACCATCAAACTTCCTATTCTCAAGAAAGGAGAATATAACATATGGGCCATGAAAATGGAACATTATTTAGCCCATACAGACTATCCTATTTTGGAAGTAATACAAAATAGAAATAGACTGTATCAATCACCACAGATACGCAAGGTCAAATCAAGATTCTGCCTCCAAGGACTGCAGAAGAGATCTTAGCCAGAGAAAGAGAAAGAAAAGCAAGGACCACTTTGCTTATGGCTTTACCAGAAGATCATCTTGCTAAATTTCATAAAATGACTGATGCTAAAGAGATGTGGGAAGCCATCAAATCTAGATTTGGTGGAAATGATGAATCAAAGAAGATGCAGAAGTATATTCTAAAGCAACAGTTTGAAGGTTTCTCTGTATCAAACTCAGAAGGACTACATAAAGGCTATGACAGGTTTCAAAGTCTTCTGAGTCAATTAGAGATTCATGGTGCAGGCGTCTCCACTGAGGATGCAAATCAGAAATTCCTTAGGTCTCTACCTTCTGCCTGGTCTCAAGTTTCCTTAATCATGAGGACCAAGCCAGGAGTAGTCAGTCTTAGCTTTGATGATCTGTATAATAATCTAAGAGTCTTTGAGAATGATGTTAAAGGCTCTACTGCATCATCCTCTAGCACGCAGAATGTGGCATTTGTCTCTGAGAACACTAGCAGTACTAATGATGTTAGTACCGCTTATGGTGTGTCAAATCCTTCTGGTCATAACTCATAATATGAACAAACTTCATCATACTCTTTACTTTCAAATCAATCTAGTTGCCCTTAATTGGATCATGAGGATTTGGAACAGCTTGATGAGTTTAATTTAGAAGAAATGGACTTGAAATGGCAGGTAGCTATGATTTCCATGAGAATGAAAAAGTTTTACAAAAAGACAGGTAGAAAGCTACAGTTTGATGCCAAGGAACCGGTTGGGTTTGACAAAACTAAAGTCGAGTGCTACAGTTGTCACAAGACATGGCATTTTGCTAGAGAATGCAGAACCAAGGGAAATCAAGATAGTAGGAGGAGAGATGCTTGGAACTCTGGAAATAAGGATGGGAAAAGATCTGTTAAGCAGGAGGACTCTAAAGCTTTGGTGACTATTGATGGAGAAGGTGTTGATTGGACCAGCACTCAGAAGAAGAAGAAGATCATGCTTTGATGGCTTGCAACAGTTCAGGCTCAGACATTGAGGTAACTTCTTGTTCAAAAGAATGTAAAGAGTCTTATGTTGAACTTAAAAAGCTGTATGATGAACAAAGAGCACAACTCAGTGTTGCAAGCATAGAAATACAGGCATATACTCAAGCTTTAAAGAAAGTTAAAGCACAATTAGTTGCTCATCAACAAGGTCAACTTTGGTATGAGGAAAAGATAAGGTTTATGAAAATAGACTTAGATGATAAAACTGATGTCCTCACATACCATAATAAACTGTTGGCAGAAGCTGAAAAGGAAAAAGAAGATTTAAAAGCTAAAGTAGAAAAATGGCACAACTCTTCTAAAAATCTTGGTAAACTGCTAAATACACAGATGAGTGCTAATGATAAATTTGGGCTTGGTTATGGGGATTACAGATATGATGGTATCCTGAGTTATGAAAATGAAGTTTTACAAAGTGTATTTATGAATAAGGAAAGTGATTTAGAAAATTAGCCTTTGTATGATTGGTTTGTTACAGCAGAAGGACTGCATGTTGTACCCCCACCCATAACAGGGAATTACATGCCATCTGGACCTGATATTGAAATAGATTACTCACAATTTACATATGGTCTAAAACAGTCTCAACCTAGTGAATCTAAAACCCAAACCAGTGACTTTGGTACCTGTGAATCTAACATTAGTGTAGAAACATCTGAATTCGTGACTAAAACAGTTGTTAATGAACCTAAAGTAGTAAGTCAACCTAAGGTTTGGTCTGATGCTCCTATCATTGAGGAGTATGACTATTTGACTAACTTCAAGTTGAAGGTGTCTACTCGAAGATGCAACATAAGATCAGTTATCATCAACTGAGAGTACAGGGATGAAGATATTCCACTACTTTTCAGACAATACGGACACTACGAATTTCAAGGAAAGCCATTGGTTTAACTAACGCACCTGTTGTATTCATGGATCTCATGAATCGTATGTGCAAACCATACATGGATAAATTTGTAATAATTGTTTATCGATGATATTCTTATCTACTCTCGCAACAAAGAAGACACGCAAGAAATCATCTAAGAAATAATGCCTAGAATACTCAAGAAAGATAAGTTGTATGCCATACTCCAAGTGTTATTTTTTGATTCGTATCGTGCAATTTCCTATAGTCACTTAATTGATAGTCAAGGACTTCATGTTGACCCCGCCAAGATTGAAGCAGTTAAGAATTGGGCATCTCCTACTACACCCACAGAAATACGTCAATTCTTAGGACTTGCTGGCTACTACCGGAGATTCATCGAAGGTTTTTCAAAGATTGCAAAGTCTTTGACTGAATTAACCCAGAAAAACAAGAAGTATATCTAGGGCGAAGATCAAGAGTCGGCTTTCCAATTACTAAAATAGAAGCTTTGTGAAGCTCCAATCTTAGCATTACCAGAAGGAAACGATGATTTTGTTGTTTACTGTGATGCATCCCATCAAGGTCTGGGAGCAGTGTTAATGCAAAGAGAGAAAGTTATTGCATATGCATCCCGACAACTCAAACCTCATAAAGAAAACTATACCACTCATGATCTCGAATTAGGAGCAGTTGTGTTCGCTCTTAAAATTTGGAGACACTACCTATACGGTACAAAGTGTACTGTGTTCACTGATCATAAAAGTCTTCAGCATATCCTTGATCAGAAAGAGTTGAACATGAGACAACGTCGTTGGTTAGAATTGCTTGCAGATTACGATTGTGAAATTCGCTACCATCCTGGAAAGGCAAATGTTGTAGCAGATGCCTTAAGCCGGAAGGAACGAATCAAACCACTCCGAGTTAGATCATTAGTTATGACCATTCATCCAAACTTACCCTCACAAATTCTTAAAGCTCAAACCGAAGCACTCAAAGAAGAAAACATCAAGGCTGAAAACTTACGAGGAATGGATAAAGCATTTGAAATACGTCCTGATGGAACTCGTTGTATTAAGAACCGAAGCTGGTTACCACTTTTCTCTTTGGGTAATCTGAGAGACTTGATCATGCATGAGTCCCATAAATCAAAATATTCCATTCACCCGGGTTCTGACAAGATGTATCAAGATCTAAGAAACTCTATTGGTGGCCTAAAACAAGGGAGAAGCAATCATCGCTGAATAATGTTTGCTAAATGTTTAACATGTTCTAAAGTTAAGGCAGAACGTCAAAAGCCATCCGGCTTACTGGTACAACCAGAGATTCCTTTGTGGAAATGGGAGAGAATCACAATGGATTACATCACAAAATTGCCCAAAACAGTCAAACGTTACATTACATCAATCTGGTCATAAGTCGATCGCCTTACCAAATTCCGCACAACTTCATCCCTCTCGAGGAGACAGATAGTATGGAAACCCTTACCAGGTTTATACTTCAAAGAAAATTCTCTCTGCATGGCGTGCCAATAACTATCATTTTGGATCATGACAGTTTATTTCATACCAATACTGGCATTCATTACAAGCGCTTTGGGTACTCAAAATGTAGACATGAGTACGACATATCCAACTCCCGAAAACAATGGACAAAGTCAAGAACCATTCAAACACAAACACTCAAAAGACATGCTTCAAGCATGTGTTATATATTTTGGAAAATGATGGGAAAGACACTTACCATTGGTAGAATTCTCATACAATAATAGTTACCATGCCAATATCAAGGCAACACCATTTGAGGCACTTTATGGTCGAAAGTGCAGATCACCTGTTTGATGGGCTAAAGTTGGAGATGTTCAACTTACAAGACCAGAAATAATCCATGAAACCACTAACAAGATAGTGCAAATTCGACAACGCTTGCAAGCTGCAAGAGACCGACAGAGAAGTTATGCCAATATAAGACGAAAGCCTTTAGAAATTCATATTAGAGATCGTGTTATGTTGAAAGTATCACCTCGTAAAGGTGTTATCTGATTCGGAAAATGAGGAAAGCTTAACCCCAGTACAATTCGGACATTCCAAATCCTTGACGGATTGGCCCAGTGGCATACAAACATAGCTTCCGAAGCTTAGTAATGTTCATAGTACATTCCACATTTCTAATCTAAAGAAATGCTTATCTAACGAATCATTTATCATTCTAATGAAAGAGCTTCAACTTGATAATAAACTCAACTTTGTGGAAGAACCAGTGGAGATTATGGATCGAGAAGTCAAGCAACTGAAACAAAGTTATATTCCTATAATCAAAGTATGATGGAACTCTAAAAGAGGACCAGAATTTACATGGGAACGCGAAGATCAAATTCGTGCCAAATATCCACATCTGTTTTCAAACACACCACGTCGGCACCAACTAAATCTCAGGACGAGATTTCTTTTAAGAGAGGGAGACTATAACAACCCATAATTTTCATCAATGTAATTATCCATCTATTAAATTAGAGTACACTGTAGATATCCAGTACTAGTAATATATATCCCCATTACCCTTTACGGAAAATTTATTTGCTTTATCACATATGGCAACGTAACTTGCATCTCTAAAGTAAACAGCTCACGCAACCTCTACCGAATGCCATCTCTATCCATGTTTATAACATTAAACATCCTAATAGGTCAAGGTCAATATCTTAATATAATTTACCACGTACATTTATCCATATAACGTACATTTCCAAATGTTATTTCAAAAACAAGCCATTAAACGTTAACGTTTATATCAACACCCTAATTATATGTAATGTATACATATAAAATGAAAAGTTACAAGCTTTAAAGGCATGTTTACAAGTATCATTACACAACAATTTTGAAATATCTTTTCCCTCCTAAATCAAGTACAAACAAACATTAAAGCTCATGTATAGGTGTCAATAATGCAAGAAATTCAAATTAGGTCATTTTACCTCCTAAATCATTTTGGTTTCTTACTACCACTTTAGTACAAGGTACAAGCACTTAATGCATGAATTTTAAACTTTAAAACTAAACCTTAATTCATCCTAAACCCTAATCTAAAACCTTAAACCCTAAAAACAAAACCCTAAACCCTAATTTCACTTTGAATAAAAAACTAAACCCTAAACCTAAAACTAATTCTAAACCTTAATCTATCCTAAACCCTAACCCTAACTTAATCTAAAAGTCCAAAACCCTAAATCGAGCCCTAAACCAACCTGTGATCCATTTTGCTCCATTTTGACCCATTTTTAAACCCAAGCAACCAACCAAGCACCACTATGACTCACCAAGCAACCACCCAAGTAGCTTACAAGCACCTCTATTCTTTTCCTTGGCCACCAAGCTTGCTACATTACCTCCTTGTTGCTCCTTCCTTAGTCGTGGCCTCCAAACACCCCTTTAACACCTTCTACCTCTCTTAGCTACAATTCTATCCCTTAATATTCATCATACTAGCTACCATGAATCATCTAAGTAGCCTTGACACTAAGCAAACTAGAAAACTTAGGCACAAAGGCTTCTTGAGCCCTATATAAGCCAAACTCCACACCCCTTTCAAATCACACATCAAAAACTCATATACTCATCAATGGACCTTCCATAGCAGCAATAGAAGATCAAGAGAAGTCCATAAGTTCAGAATAGAAGCCAAGAAGCAAGAAAAACGAAGCCTTGAAGTCGTTATTAGGCGTACGAACCCGAAAACCCCATTTCGACCCATTTTAGCTCAAGTAAGCCTAAGATCTTGATCCATAAGCTTAAATTCTTTACAATAATGTTCATAATACTCTTAAGATCATATATGAACTCTTGTTTGAAGCTTTGAATCCTCAAACCCATGTGTTTTTGATAAAAACCCTAAAAATGGCCCGTTTTGATTTTCTAGCTAACGGATCATTTTTCTAAACTTTTGTTACGTTAAAACTTCTTATTTTAGCTTATAGTAATAAGCTATAACCTGGAAATATCATTTGGAATCTTAAAATAACCTTGCATGGCTTTTTGGACTTGTTTTGCAAAAGTTTCCATGCATAGGGGTATATATCGTAACTTTCTAAAATTTATAACTAAAAGGGCTGAAAATGTCATTTTCTTAAAGTTATAACTAAAAGGACCTATTGATAAGTGTGAAAACACTTATCCGTTTTTATATCAAAATAACCCTTAAAAGATGAAAAATGAATATATTATGCTTGTATATTGTATATTTTGTCTTTTATGATGTATAGGTACGGATATTACAAGAATCATATGAAAAGAGCCAAAAACCGGACAAAAACGAACACGAGACAGAAACAGTACACAAGAGCCGGGTATTTATCAAGCTTGAGTCAGCTAAAGTCAACCATGGTCAACCTTAGTCAACTCATGTGAAGACGAAGTCAAGATTGTGGTCCCACTTGATCTCATCTTATTGGGCCACAAAAGCCCATTAAGCTTAAAAGGCCAATTCCCAAATCCTAAACCAAAAGCCTAAAAGCCCAAATAATTCCCTAAGTCCAAAATCATTTTGATATTAATATCTTGGCCCATTTTTTATTTAACCGAGCCCAAATCCAAAAGGCCTAAGTCATACCCTTTTCTTATACCCGGTCAAATGGTCAAAGGAATTAAAAGAAAAAAAATAAGGCGGGAAAACCTATTTTACTATTCACATTCGTCCCCAAAATTACCCTGCACCCTAATTAACCTCATTTAAGTGAAATTAACCCTTCTAGAAGGACGATGATGCACACCATGACGCCTTTGGGAGCCACGCTAGAAATCCCAAGGTCAATCATTGGCTAATCATGCGTGGAGGGCATTCAACGGTCAAGATGAAAGCGGTTATGAGTGGATGGCTAAGATTAAAGAAGTGAGGAGCGTCCAGAGGCCTAAAACCTTCACCTCTCAGCTATAAAAAGAAGAGCTCTCTCACACACACATGAGGCATCTAGGGTAGTAATAGCTTAATTAGTCATTCTAACTTATTGTACGTTTTTAGCTTATAGTTTTTCAATTATTGTAATTTTCCCTTTCAAAAGCTTGTACTTGGTTTAAATAATCAATAAAAGTTCAGTTTTATTATTGTTTAAGTTTAATCATGTTTTTACCTTAAATTCTCTTATGGATTAATAAGCTCTTTAATACTCTTATAAGCTCAATAAGCTTTCCTAATCACTAATAAGCTAGTTAAATACCCAGTTAAGATCTCAAAGCTTAACTGAGCTTGATAATACTCAAATTCCTCCCCAAATATATCTCAGCTTATATTGGAAGGGAAGCCAGATTTAGAAGGGCTTCCATGACCTTACTAGCTTATCTCTAATAAGCTAGAGCTCCGTAAGATAAGCTCTATGA
>BQNB010016164.1:0-72042 GCA_026074375.1 Tanacetum coccineum
GCATCAGCCTAGCAAATTGTTTACTAAGCTTATCATTGGTTGACCCAAAGATGATATCATCCACATATATCTGTACAATTATGACATCACTCTTAGTTTTATAAGTAAAAAGAGTGTTGTCAATAGTACCTCTGACAAACTTGTGCTTAATGAGAAATTTAGATAGTGTTTCATACCATGCTCTAGGAGTTAGTTTCAGCCCATAGAGAGCTTTTTCCAGCTTGCATACATAGTTGCGAAATTCACTACTTTCAAACCCATGTGGATGTTGAACATACACTTCCTTAGAGAGTTTCCCATTCAAGAATGCACTATTCGCATCTATTTTATACACCACAAAACCCATATAGGCAGCATAAACAAGAAATATCCTAATGGCTTCAAGTCTTGTGATGACATCAAATAACGTCACTTTTATAGCATCATTTATTCCATGTAAATTACCCATTTTGTATAATTATTGCAAGAATTGGTACTTAATCATTTATATTTGAGAATTACAGTAATTATGGAGTACTTTGTGAAGATTAGCTAAAAGGCACGTATTCTAGAGCTTAAACGAAGAAATCTAAAGAATACTGTTCTGACTACCAATATGCCATATCCATCAAGGAAGATACGGCGTATCCGTGTGATGTGTGCTTAAATACACATCATTTATACCCTAGAAAACACTAATAAACGGACTAATAACCATTAAATATGCTTAATTATATTGCAAATATGTTTGTATTGTGTTATTATGTCTTACAGGTACTAAGGATTGAAAATGAAGCAAAAGCGGGAATTTTCAGGTTCGATTCGATCAAGTTTACTTATTATTCGAGATCAAGACGAAGTTATAAAAATTCCCTGAGCATTCCATTGGAAAGAGCACAAGATTACGAGTCCAACGGTGCCTTCATCTCTTATTGGGCCGGCCCGACACCATTTTTATGGGTCGGACCGACCCATACTCATTTAAGCTCAAGATACAACATCTAGTGAAACAAAACTAGAAAACAGACTCAGCCCATTACCAATGAAAAGACTTGGCCCATTTGGATTATTTGAGAGAACTAGGCCCAATAATAACAAACGCGGCCCAAGACAAAAGTTGATATTTGAAGTTTTGGTTGGCTGTGCAAAGGATAACGAGTATGCTACACTTTCCATAAATAATTCAAATAGGCGAGTAAAGTCCACCACTCGCACCCACTATCATTCTTTTAGCCAAGCATATTCCTACACATGGCATTGCAATTCATTCATGCATCTTTCAATTAAGAACGAGTAGTGCGTATGCGTTTTATGAAGCAAATCCAAAGGACACGTGGGTGCATTTTGTTGGTGGATCCAGCTGTAAAAAAAGCTGGCGTACGAGGAACAGAAGCCCAAGCCAATCATTGGCAATAATGAGGCGGTTGGTGGCGCAAAAAGATGATCGTACCCTTCGATCTAGGACTCTTATTTGCTGGCCTCCTAGATGGACGAAATTACCCCCAAGCACACTTTTTCCTTATTTATACCTCACGAGTTTTCAGACTTTGGGGTGTTAGGTTTTTAGGCATTTTTAAATTAGTGGTATATTTAGTATAGGTTAGTTTTTAGTTATAAAAAATAGTAGTGTAGTTTTTTTAGCAGCTTATTTTTATGTCTTTTTAGCTTATTAAGATTTAGATCTAAGCTCATATGATCCAAATAAGCTTTTGCTTATTTCATTTTGTCTTCTTGTTTTGCTTATTCGGTTGCTTATTTCTTGCTTATGCTCGATTCGAATGCTAAAAGGGTGTCATGAGTCTTCTACTCGGCTTATTCTTTAAGTCTTGAGCACCCTTATTTTTGAGAGCTTATTATTTAGTTTAGTAGTTCTAAAAGCTTGTTAGTAGTCAAAGCTTTTGATTGCTTATTCACTTTTTGATCTAGTTTTATAAATAGTTTATAGTTTTAATTAATGTTTTTACAAAAGTTTTTTTTATATAGCTTATTTAGATCTTAAAAGAAGTTTTAGCTTATAGCTTATTTATCATAATCTCTTGTTTACTTGTCTTATCTCTAATTTCATCATTCTATTATTTAAAGCTGGAGCTTAAGGGTCTTATAAGGTTAAAAATAGATAAAGTTTTGATCTTTTTGGTTTTTATGGAAGTAATTAGTAAATAAAGTTTACACCTTTACTTGCTAATTAGTGAAGTAGAATCTTAAAAGTGATAAGCTTATTTGTTTATTAAGTTTCTAAGATCGGGTGGTTTTATATTCGATTCGGTTCATCATTCGGTTCTATCCTCTTTTCCTTTTTAATTTTAGTAGTTTAGATTAAGTTAGCTTAAAATGATTATGTTTGCTTATTTGTTGATTAATATGCTTAGTGAGTAGATTTTATTTATGCTTGTTAATTGATAAATTGTTTAGTCAATTAAGTGTGATTATAAAAGTAAAAATATTGATTAGTGATTTTCGGATTACTTAGATTAGTGTTTTGGTTAATCGAGCGTGCAAAAGCCGTTAGATATACTAGGCATTAATTTTATAATCGATATCTTGTATAATTGTTTTCAATATAAGCAACGTTGTGAGAAGATAATTTCTTAGAAAGATATTGATTCATCGATAAGGACTTAATTGTATATTTAATTCACACTTAAGGATCTAAACATTTCACTTAGCAAGCATATCTTTTTATATATATTTCTTTGTTAAATTGGTTTGCTTATTTGCTATTTAGTATAATCTAGCTTAGTTTTATTTTATATTTAGTTTTAAACCAAAAATAAAAATATTTGGCAATCAAGCATCAAACAAAACGCTTTTGTGAATTTCAAATTCATCTGTCGTTGGGACACGAAATTTCAAATTCATCTCTCGTTGGGACACGTCATCCAGAAGATAAACTATTACTTGTCCTCAAGTAATTTTTATATCTATACGGGATACTTTCTATACTATTACTATTTGATATTTGGGATATATTTTATATATACTATTTTATCGAATCAGTTTTTGGCGCCGTTGCCGGGGAGAGGTGTACGATCTACACGTGGTGTTTGAAGTTAGTGCCTTGAAGATCCTTTCTCTTTTGAAAGTTTATTTTCGTACTTATAAAAAAATAAAAATCCAAAAATATTTTCTATTTCTATTTTATTTTCTTTTATATAAATATTTTAAAATACCAAAAATATTTTCATTTTATTTTCTTAATAAAAAAAATCCAAAAATATTTTCTATTTTTCTATCTTTATAAAAATAATCCAAAAATATTTTCTATTTCTTTATAAAAAAATCCAAAAATATTTTTCACATATAGTAATTTTGAGGATCATTGATCACTTCTGACTACACTCTTTAATATATAGTAAATATATATAAAATATACTTATAAATATATAAAAAGAAAGGTAGGAATCAAAAGATCTCAGTTATAATAATCCGGAAGTATGATTCCTGGGTCGTTATCCCCGATAAGGAAAGCAATTGAAAGTCGAGAGTCGTTTTGAGAATCGATGCTTGAATGGGATAAGATTGATATTGGTTATCTAAAACTACGAGATAATTAAGGCAAAAACTTAAAATTTACTTAAGGAATGTTAGGTCACATGAATCTTGAATCAATCATATCAACATGCAAGCTTAGAGAGAATGAGAGCAAATGAAGGGAAAATTCAAATATTATTTAGGAGGGAAATGAAAGTTGGTTACAAGAGCATCACCCTCTAATGAAGATTAGAGGGCTATTTATAGGCAATGGGAGGGAGGCTTCCCTTCCTTATTTTTCTATCTTGAAAATACTAGTCCCTAGACTTTGGTTATTATGCTATTTCTTACTAAAAGCCTAATGAATCTTATTACAAGCTATATTAAACTAAACAAAATAAAGTCTAATAATAAAACCACATAATCGACAATTTTCATAAACCTAACAGTTTACATGGAATTATGTGTGAATCTAAGTATTACAAATCTTGTATGGGCGGGACTTGTAATAGGAGGATTGATACGATAACTGCTATGTTAACTCGTTCATAAGACCTTTATCTTATTTACTTTAACCGTATACTCGCCAGCCATTTTGAACTCTATGTCGATCTCCCTTGATTTTTTTACTCCCCATCTCCGAAGACGAGTTTTAAACACTCGTTTCATACTCATTAGAGCACCTGCATCGTCATGTCATCCACCACCTTGAAGATTTTATGAGTACGCGTATTGTATCAGAAATTATTAAGTAGGATGATTTATAATCTCTTTATTTGAAAGAATTGAGACGCCTCTTCATTTAAATAAATAAATTGTAAATCATCGAACCATAAGTTTATCAATTCATTACTTACATAAATTAGGATGCTTCTTTATGTAAATAATAAATTATAAATGAGTGGGCTTAATGGTATCCAATATGACACGAGTATGAACCCGAACCCGGTAATCACCGGAATCCGTTAATAAGGTCTAGAAACACAATCGCGTCTCACCACTCAGCAGAATCTTAAGGCCTCACTTAAACTACCTTATCTCATTCTTAAGTTATTACTTTTGCCATTTCAAATCCTTACGATCACGAACTGTTTGTGGAGCTAACCGAATTGTGCAGTCTTGAGCTAATGGAATTAATTCATCCTCGAACTAACGACTGCGTGCAATATTCCATCGTCTATCACATAAACTCTCCCGCGAACTCCTCCCATTTGTTGACCTTTATTCTGGGGATATTGTTTCTCGAAATGTCCTCACTCTCCGCATCCCATCACCGTTTGTTATAGTTATTGTTGCTATGTATTCTTATACTTTTGATTCGCGACTCTATATGTTTGTGCTATGATTTTCAAATTATTAAAATAAATAATTATTTTAATAAAGATTTTTGATGATTTCGGATATATAATTTGTTCTTGATTGAGAGGTTGTGAGATTTGTGAGTTGC
Source organism: Tanacetum coccineum (assembly GCA_026074375.1). Lineage (NCBI taxonomy): Eukaryota > Viridiplantae > Streptophyta > Magnoliopsida > Asterales > Asteraceae > Tanacetum > Tanacetum coccineum. The sequence continues at coordinate 4,898 of BQNB010016164.1, forward strand.
AACAAAGATGGCAATGAGGTTAGGCTAGTATTATAGTGGTTTTGGTCGATTAAGTTTTGGCGTAAAAGAATTTTGGATAGTTGGGAAAATATGACGGCGTTATGGTCAGGTTATGGTCAAGTTTATGGTCAAGTCCACGGGAGATTAAGAAAAATATAGTTGCTGGTCTGAATTTTAAATGAGGGTAAACGGACGTTTAAAAATGTTTCGAAAGTCTTTGAAAATATTCGTGGAGCTTCTTAATAATAAAACGAAGGTTTAGAAATTTTCTAAAAATGATAAGTCGTTGTCGTTGGTCGTTTCTAAATATAGCAAGTCTTTATATATATTTAGCGAGCTAATCATTTTTGTTAGACGCTGGGGTTTCACTAGTTCATTTTCTTTTAAATATGGAAACGAATAAATTAGAGGATACTATTTACGTCCCGAAACTAAAAACATTCCTAAAATGGAAACTCTCTATAAATAGTAACTTTTCGTAAGAACGTCGTAACAGCTTCATAAACTTAATCAGTTCGTAAAAACCCATTTCGATGACTAAACTAAAGCACAAACATATATGGTTGTCTATTTTGTTATTAAACGTTATGTGCAACGTTTCTTTCTCGTTCTACGGCACGTTTATTTATCAGGTCGCGGTTAGAGATGTTTGGTTATACCTTTATTCGCATCGTCTGCTTATGGTGTGTTGAGTCATGATTCATCCTTGTACTTCTTAGGTAAGTTGAATACTTACATTCATTAGCCTCGTCCGAAGTTGATCGTCGAACCTTATAGATATCAAAAACCAGACTCTGCCTTTAAACATTTGAAACCCTTATACAGACATTCCCACGTACCTACACCTTCTCCTTTGATGTTTTCACTATTATGGGATTTTCTTTATAACGCGTTTATTTCAATCATAAAACTTGTAATGATATTTTTCTGAAATACCTATTCTGATGGATTATATATCTTGGTCAAACCTAGCCAAAAATTTATGCATATCAAGTGTCGAAAAAAAATCGAATTTTGCTGAATAAATTTATCAACGTCATGTCTAAACTGGTTATTAAATCTTAAATCTCTTCTTGGTCACACAATCGGTTAACACAAATCGAATCTCGGGACGAGATTCCTTTAAGGGGGAGGTAATGTCACACTCGGCAATTTTTGGAATTTTAAATAACTATTTTACCCTTTAACTTTTTGGTTCCGACTTGACTTTTTGACCTTTTACGGTCACATAAAAACGATTACCGCGTAGCCGGTAAATTTTTGAAATGTATTTAAATAATAAATCATAATTATTATTATTATCTCTCATTTACAAATTTATTTGACTTGAAAACGAGAAGATATGTTATTCCTAAGTTGACTTATCAAAAACGACCTGCCAAAATGAGTTATTAATTATGGGGTATACTAGCGTTTCTTATAAGACGACATTCCGAACAACTTTTAAGTTTTACCCGAGACACGAAACCAAGCAGAAAGTGACTAAAATAGCCTCGCAAAGTTTTGAACACCACACGCAACGCGTACCGACACAAGAATAATTAAATTTATATTCAATTATCACGTTTTATTAATTAAAAATATTTAATAAATTATTTTACATTTTATTCAAAAACGTTTTTTTTACAAACAAAGTTTACCTGCGACACCCAATAGTACCAAATAAATAAATAGTAATCATTTTAAGTATATTTTATAAAAATATTTATAAAATTATAGCCATGTAAATACTCACTTTTTGTGGAAAAAATATTTTAAACGCAACGGTAAAATTTCCGTATTTTAAATCAATCGTTAACCATGCTAAACGAGTCCCGAACTGTTATTTTACTAAAGTTACACTTTTAGTCCATGTGGAAATAATTACACCATTAACCCTCATCTATTTAGCACTTGACACATTTCTTTTAAAGTTTCTACTATATATAACAAACCCATTAGGGTTTCACCTCATTTCTTTATAACCCTAACACACACATATATACTCTCCTCCCTCCCTTCTCTTATTCCGGCGCCGCCCCACCTTTTCCGGCCAGATTACGGCCAACCACCGCTGCGTCCGCCACTTCAATACCACCCCACGCCACATCTACCGAACCCACAACAACACCATCTTTCTCAGCCCCACCACCCTGGCTGCCACTCCACGACACAGCCGCCACCACACCTCCATCATCCCTACCATCGAACCACGCCACCACATTGTCACCATCTTCACGGCCGCTGCCCCACCCTCGCAGCGTCCTCACCACCGCAGCCCTAACACCGTCGCCACGCACCTTTCTACTGCCACCACCTTAAACGACTGACGCCACCACCTCCTCGACACCACCACGACAGCCACCCTCAAAGCCACGCACCGCCAAAGGATGCGTTTGGTTTTCATATCAGCACCTAGGGTGCATTTGGTTTTCATAGCAGCACAACGGGTGTGTTTGTTTCGGCAGATTAACACTAAAGGGTGTGTTTGTCTATGCGTTTAAACTGCCTAAATGGGGTGTTTGGATCTAAATTTAAAGGGGTGTTTGGTTCACTGTTTAGCAGCAGTTAGGGTGCGTTTGGTTTAGTAGTTAAGGAGTGTTTGGTTTACACAGCCGCACCGTAAGGTGCGTTTGGTTTTGTAAAAACCTATTAGAGTACGTTTGGTTTATGGTTTACCGGCTTTAGGGTGCGTTTGGTTTTGACAGCAGCCATAAGGGTGTGTTTGGTTTTGTTCTTTTTATTTTTATTTATTTATTTGATTGATCTCGTCTAAATAAATATATTTTGAAACATGCGATATTTGCAACATGGATTGGTTAAATGGGAAAAACATTGAGTTATGTTAATATGGAAACGTCTTATAAACGAATAGGTCATGCCGAATTTTTTTTATCAATTTCTATACTTATTAATATTCACTATAATTCTATTATTTTAGAAACCCGATAAAAGAACGAAGTTATATAATTTTAAGATTTTATAATTGGTTATTATACGATAAATAAACAAAAACTATACTTTTACAAATGAGACTACTATTTTGGTTACAACCCGTCGAGGAAACGAAATACTAATTTATAAAATATTATTTTATAAATTCCCGACCAGAAAATAAAATCATAACTTTTGTAAAAGTTTTAGGAACATCGTTTGCATAATCCGTATACTTCTAACCGAGAACTCGTTATTAAATTATTTGATGATTTCCAAACACGTGTCGAAATATTTTGTTTCATTTATTTTCTTACGTTTCTTATATAATACTTGTCAAGTATTATATATTGTGACTTATTCTTTTGGTTGTTTGTCTTTATTATATAATTCACCATATGAATTATATAATTGTTTCTTTTTCATATGTAATATATATGGAATATATTACATACTTTGCGTTTGCTTTTCGATTTATTTTATTTAACCAACCACCAAACTCATACAACTTGTAACCCTAATCCTTTATCAACGTGTCGCGTTGATGTACTCATCCATCGAAAAACCTAAATTCATCATCCTAAGCTAGTAAGACTTAGCCATTAAGTTAAGCTGCATCTTCTTGGTCGAGCCGTTCCATTTTCCATTTGTGTTGTCCTTATTATTTGCATTTCTGCTAATTGTTCTGCAGCATCAAGGTGAGTTCATAGCCCTACGTTTTACTCGTTTTACTATTTTTACTTTATTATTTTGGGGTGAGAACATGCTCGTTTACAAACTTGTTTACTCTAATGATTTCAAGCTTTTATAAATGTTCGTTTGCAAACTCGGTTACATGATTGATATCACACTTTGTTTTACTTATGAATGCAAATACTTAAAGCCTTTCTTTTGGAAATACATGGTTGATTTTATTACGGACACAAGTATCTTGATCTACTTTCCCTGTTACGTGTTGCCTAAGTTATGAATAGACCACTAATGCCCGAACTATCATGAACCGTTAATTTCTTAACCGACCGTATTGGTTAAGTGAGCGTGAGTTATATAAATAGATCTATTGGGACTAATTATCCCTATCCGGGTAAGTAGCGCTTACTAGTTTCGTAGGTCCGAACAAACGGATATATACCATGTCGGATTGTCAATAGGTGATCTTGGTCAGATACCTTTAGGGCGAGGAATACTATTTGGCATATAAAATGCTTCCTTTTAAATTGAGTTTCGGTGTCATGAGCTTAGCGCAACACTAAATACTTTTCATGTGATATTGTATTTGTTATAATAGTCTCATGTGTTTTGTATGTGAAGTCGTAAACTGCTAAGATTGTCACATACATTTTGAAATCTTATGGTCCACACTACTTTGTTTGAACATTTCAAATTGCTAAACATCTTTTCATAATACTTTGAGTGAAGTTGTATTCACTGAACGCTTTTGGATTTATTGCAAAAGCTTTACTTAAACCTGTGAATTCATTCAACTTTATGTTGACCGTTTTTAGCATTTTTTTTCATGTGTTTAGCTTTGGACTTCTTGACATGCTATGTGGTGTCTACGTGTAATATGATGCCATTTATCAAGACTTTATTTCTTATTCATACTCGTTGTCTTTTGAAAACCGAATTATGCTTCCGCTATATTTTACTCACGCTTCCGCAAATGTTTGATTCCTTTTGGAATCTTATAAAACTTATCTATTTTTAAACAATGCAACGAGTTATGATTTTCAAAACGTCCATTAGTGGTCGTTCTCTCGTGACCTGTGTTCAAAATATGATGACGTCACGCCCCGGACATGTTTTTTATCTAGGCCCCGTCTGGAGGTGTGACAGTATGGTGGCTTGGGAATCATTTTTCACTTCGGTCATTCCTCCCTTTTTGTAACGACATGAACAGGACTGGCCCAAGGGCTATCAGAGATTGGGTAAATTAATCCAGCATTGAAGAGCTTTATAACCTCCTTGTTTACCACCTCTTTGATGTTTCGGTTCTGATAACATCAAATAATTAATACTTTTTAGTATCAAGTTCCCTATGAAAATGCTTATAATTATGGTACAAATGTCTTAAAACAATACTTAATTGCTTATATTTAGTCTTCAGGAGCAATGCGAGCATTTGAGCAAAAGACGCGGGATTTGGAAGTGGAATGCAAGCAACTAGTGGCATTCAAGGCTTTTACGGCGTAACCTTCCCGCAGGAGTTACACCGTAATCAAGATTAACAAAGAAATGACTCAGCATCAGTTGTTACGGCATAACCTCACCATCACCATTACGCCGCAACATATAATTTAAAGGAAGATTGAGTATCCGAGTCAGCATTACGGCGTAACCATGGAAATACGGTTACGCCGTAACATCAATTAAGCCTGGAGAATGGGAAACCACATCAGGATTGTTACGGCATAATGTGTTCATAACTGTTACGCCGTAACACCTTCGATACTTATAAATAGAGCCCTCACTCGGCTCATTCAACATCACTTACCTCACCACTTCACAACACAGTACCAAGAGGCGAACAAAGCCTCTAGAAGATGAAGCATTCCACCAAGAAGTACAAGGGAGGATCACTTTACTCATTTTTAGCATTAATCATTCATATACACAGTTTGTAAGAATTATGATTTATCAATCCAAGATCTCTTTATTTATTTCTTATCTTACTGTTGCTATGAGTTGCTAACCGCTCCTAGTGCTGGCCTAGCCATGTATTTACTATTATTTTGATTGATGTTTTCAGTTTAATTATCGTTTCATTGGATATCCTTATAGCCTTTCATTGATCCCTGGGTTTTGGTAGTGTAGAGGGTGGCTTAGATCTTGTTAATCCTGTTATTAGGCTTACCGGTTGAACTTGGGATTAGCGGGTCACTAGGGTAGATTGACACCTATCCTAGCATAGGTTTGAACCATATTAGCGCCTCTGTCACATTAAACACTTAAAAAGCACAGGAACTCTTTCAGAGAGGGTTTGTAATCTATACAGGTTATAGAATTGGTCTTAAGGATAGTTGGGGATTAACTACTATGAACTTGGATGCCCTGCTTGTATGACCTTAGGGAAATTGGGATCGCAGAGTAAGCATAGGACAGACCTCAAATGACCAATTCGAGTATGCCGATATTAGAACCACTAATGAAACTTATAATTGAACATTGCACAAGAAAATGTAATCATAACAATAGTAATGAAATTGTTAGGCTAGCACGCTTTTCTCCCTGACTACTTCTATCAATTTACTTTTCTGCATTTAATTTCATGTAGTTTTAAAATCAATCTCTAAACCATTTTTCTAAACGTGGCAAAATCAAATTAGAACTAGTTAAAACTTAACTCTTGGGACGACCTCGGGTTTACCAACTACTGCACTACATACGACTGGGTTATCTGCCTGTTAGTGCGTGTATCGGTAGACGAGTTCTATAAATTTAAAATTTGGTAATTAATTATGCAAAACAATTCTACACATCATGTTTTTGGCGTCGCTAACGAGGAGCTAAAATTAGTTATAGTTTGATTTCTTGTATTTTACTAAATTTTATCACTAAGTATTTCAGGAATCATAATGGTTGAGGGAGAGATCGATAACCTTACAATGGATCAATACCTTGCATTAACTCAAGGCAACCAGGCACCAGGCGTGGTTAAACCCGAAATAGGAGGCAATGTGAATTTTGAAATCAGGAGTCAATTCATGCGAGAATTGAGGGAAGAAACCTTTTCCGGAAACAAGAATGACGATGCTCACGAGCATGTAGAGCGAGTTTTAGACATCGTCAGCTTATTCAACATTCTAGGTGTATCACACGATGCTGTCATACTACGCGTTTTTCCCATTACAATCACTAGAGCCGCTAAAAGATGGGTGGACAGACTTTCTCCAGGAACCGTAAATTACTGGGATCTCCTTAAAAAAGCCTTTATCCAAAGGTACTACCCGCCATCCAAAACCACTAAGCAGCTTGAAGAAATCTGCAACTTCAAGCAGGAAGGTGACGAATCATTATACCAAGCTTGGGAACGGTATAATGACCTACTTTATAAATGCCCAACCCATGACATCAATAGCCATCAAAAGGTAAACATCTTCTACAATGGTCTCGGTAGTATGAACCATAAATTGCTTGATTCTCAGGGGCCAATTCCTGGCATGACACCTTCTCAAGCATTAACGGCAATCCAGACTATGGCTGACCACTCTCAAAAGTGGCACGATGGTTCATCTAGCAGGAATATAGACAGTAGTGGTAATGCTGAAGGGATCACTGCTATTGTAAACAAACTTGATAGCCTAGGTCGTGACATGAAAAAACTTAAGGAGAACATGCACGCTATTCAAGTAGGATGTCAAACCTGCAGAGGAGCTCATCTTGACAAAGAATGTCCTCTCAACGAGGAAGTAAAAAGTATGGAGGACATAAAATATGGAGAGTTCGATATACCCTTCCCAAACAACAATAGAAATGAATGTAAATTTAATAGATGAGCATCAGGATATGACCAGCCATCATCAAGGGAGAGAAGGCCAAGCCTAACCGAAATAATCAATAAATATATGTAAGAAGCGGCTAAGAGACATTCTGAGCAAGACGAATGGTTAAAGAAATTTTATCAAAACACGGAAACCAATCAGGAATCTCACGACAAAATTATCAAAGACCTCGAGACAAAATTAAAAACCTTAACAAATAAGGATGAAGGATGAGCAAACGATGGAAAGTTTGAAGAATGCAAAACAATTTGTACTGAAGATGGATCTTCGTTGTACACACCGTTCGATTATTCCCCTGAGGAACTTGAATAATTTTCTACTAACTTAGGGTTTTTTGATAACAAAAAACAAGAAACCGATGAATCAAGAATGGCGGAAGCTCTAGCAGCACTTGAGGCTACACTTGAGATTAAAAAAGTACCTCAAGAGGAAAAGAAAAATGTAAACTATTATGTTGATCCTTATGATCGACCCATTCCATTTCCTAGACGACTAAAGTATCACGCAGAAGAAGCATTAGTTCACAAAACTATGGAAAGCCTAAAGAAAATCAAGATAAACCGTCCTCTCCTAAAAGAAATTAGGCAAATGGATAACTACGCAAAACACATGAAGGACTATGTGGCAAACAAACCTAGGACCAAAGAAGATGAAGAAATTAGAATGAACCCTATGTGCTCTACTCTTCTTCAAAACTAGCTACCCCCCAAGGAACATCAAGTTTTATTCTCCCTTGTTCCATTAGAAGGTTAGATTTTAATGATGCTTTAGCAGGTTTAGGAGCCTGCATCAGCCTCATGCTCCATTATATGTATAAACATTTCGGCATAGAAAAACTTAAACCAATTAATATGGTAATGGAGATGGCTGATAACACCAAGTGCACTCCGAAAGGTATAGTAGAGAACTTACTTATAAAAATCAATAAATTCATCTTCTCAGTAGACTTTGTTATTCTTGACATGGTTGAAGACCTTAGTATGCCCATAATTCTAGGAAGACCATTGCTAGCCACTGCACACGCTAAGGTAGATATATTTAGAAAGTCCATCTCTCTAGAAGTAGGCGATGAAAAAGTTATATTCAAAATGAGAAGTAGTTTTACTACCACGATTTTTGAATATGTTCGTTTAATAAAAAGTGAAACATGCCTGGAGGATGATGATTTTAACAAGATTGATTATGATTTATTCTTATATGATTCTGAATCCTGTAAGTTTTGTTGATCCCAACTAGATCTTGCAAACCTTGTAAAAGGGTTAGTTGTATTGAATAGATTCAAGACAACTATGCTAGAAACTTTGTTGATACTAAGAGTATGCATAATCTACTCTTTAGTACTTAGAAGAATATCAATGTAATAGTAAACTGTGATGCAGTAGAATGAATGAACAATGAATATAACCAAAAAGCTTTAATATTATTATGATGAATAATACGAGTACTCTGTCTAGTACTAGGGTTTACAACCTTGAAGCTACAAAGAAAGATTGATTGATGTGTTTCTAAACCATAATCTAGGATCTCCTTTTATACACCAAGGAGTCCTTTAGAAGATAACTATGAATCTTTTAAAATATTAGGCTTATATGCATATCTTTCTAAATATATAAAATATACACAAGATAACTAATACATATCTTTTAACACGTCTTTACACCTCTTCACACGTCTTTATCTTCATGCAGTCTTCAGTCTTTATCAGCAGTATAAATCCCTTTAGCAGTGTGAAGTTTAGTACTAGCAGTACTAACTTATACCTAGCATTACTAACATTCTTCTAGCAGTACTAACTCACTATTTTATACCCTCATAATCTCAACACTTTTACTTCACCATTTTATAAAAAATGTCTCAAGAAAACACTCCCCAAAACACCAAGCGTAACCAACGAAAAACTACCCGAAGCAATCCTTCGACACCCGGAAAACTCTCTCTCTAAAATCTTTTTCTTATTTTTGTGTTTGGTGATGAAATGATATCCTAACAAGTGGTATCAAGAGCCAAGGTTGGGTGTTGTGATTTGTTTGTGGTAATTTTTTTAAGCTTATTTTCGGCTTATTTCTTTCTTTCTCTTCATTTCTTCGCTTAGTTTTTTTTTTTTTTAAAAAAAACAAAATTTAGTTATTTTTCTATTTCTTTCTTTTGGGTTATTGCAAATATGGGCTGCATATGGATTGCAAGTTTGTGGTGAATTCCATTTGGTAGCTCAATATAACAACAGTTTATTTAGCTCATTTTTTTGTCTACTTCGTAGCATATACAAGTTTTTTTGGTTTTCGTTGTTTTTGAAAAAAAAAGCTGTCATATTTCCGAGTGAAACATATTTTTGAGAACCGAACGAGTAGAAAAACAAAACGGACCGAACGAGTAACATTTCAAAGACCACCGAACGAGTGGACTTTTGTAGAGCCGAACTAGTTTCTTCACTGTGACCCGAACGAGTGAATTTCACGAGAGCCGAACGAGTGGAACTTTTGTAGAGCCGAACGAGTTCTCGACTAGTGTGCACCGAACGAGTGTATTTTCTTGGAGCCGAACGAGCTAGTTGAAAACAACCGATCTAGTCAAGTTTGTAGAGCACCAAACTAGTCAAAAACCATTTAGGAACCGAACTACATCAACCACGGACAAAAACTTACTCGTTTTAACTAATTTTCGGTTTTTTGGTTTCGAGTGACGGTAAACGACGGGACTTGAGAATTATATCATCGTGTTCGTGTCGTCGTTTCGATCAACATGATATATTCGGTTTTCAACTACGATAACAGTAACACTCGGGGATTAAATTTAAATTTCGTTATATTGTTATAAGTTTCAAACGAACATGAAAGGAATATGGTGGGAATATCGAACGAGCAAGAGGACCGAACGAGAATTTTTTTTTTGTGTGAAGAAAAGGGTTTCAGTAAAACAGCCATAACTTTTGATCCGTAAGTCCGTTTAAGGCCCGTGACCTCTCAAATCGAAGAGAAAAACGTGACGGATCACGCTGTAACCACCCTTTGGCAGGTTAAGGATTTTTCGAAGCCCAAAAACATCGTTTTCTATGATTTATTGACACTTTTCAGTATTTTTGGAATTTTTCGCCGCTGATTCCGAATCAAATCATTCACGGTTATCTAGTGATCTTGTAAAATCCCGTTAATTCATTATCGGTTTTGATCATAGACGAGTAAAATCCCGTGAACGTTAATTGATTCAAATCCACAACAACAACAAATCACTTTACCCACTAAAGATCCTTGTTTATCATTTCACATCACCTTTTGCAATGTCGACTCAACAAGACATTTATGCGGCCGGTTCTGAAAACCGCCCTCCTATGCTTAACAAAGAGAACTATGTTCCATGGTCATCACGTCTTCTTCGGTATGCTAAGAGTAGACCAAATGGAAAGTTAATCTACAACTCCATTATGAATGGTCCTTATGTCAGACGAATGATCCCTGAACCAGGTGATGCAGATCGTGAAGTACCTGTTCCTGAAACGTTTCATGAACAAACCGATGATGAACTCACAGTAGCAGAAATTAAACAGATGGAAGCAGATGATCAAGCTATTCAGACCATTCTTCTCGGTCTTCCTGAAGACATCTATGCTGCTGTTGATAGTTGTGAAACTGCTCAGGAAATCTGGTTACGTGTGCAACAAATGATGAAAGGTTCTGATATTGGAATTCAAGAAAAGAAGGCTAAGTTGTTTAATGAATGGGAAAGGTTTACTTCCACTGATGGGGAATCGATTGAGTCTTACTATCACCGTTTCTCAAAATTGATGAATGATTTTAAGAGAAACAAACACTTTCCTGAAAAGATTGCTAGTAATCTCAAGTTCCTAAACAACTTACAACCAGAATGGAGTCGGCATGTTACTATTGTTCATCAAACGAAGGACTTGCATACGACAGATTACACTCAGTTGTATGATTTCTTGAAGTACAATCAAAAGGAGGTTGATGATCAAAGAGCTGAACGACTTGCAAAAACACATGATCCGCTAGCACTCATGGCAAATTCCAACAATCCTTTCAACTATCCAGTGTTTCACCAAGATCAACCATCACCAAGTACCTACATGCAACAACCACTTCCCAACAACAACAACTATAACCCACAACCATCATTCAACCAGAACTACATGCAACAACCAATGCCAAATCCCGAAGACATTACAGATCCCACAACCGCAATGAACATGACACTTGTTCTAATGGCTAAGGCATTCAAACTAAACTACTCAACACCAACCAACAACAACCAGAGAATTTCATCAAACCCTCGTAATAGGCAGATTGCTCAACCAGGTATGAATATGGGTCAAGACAGACAGATGCAGATGGTTGGAGGCAATGGTGGGAATCAGTTTAGATAGTATGCTGGGCAGAATGTTGGGAATCAGAATGGGTATAATGCAGTATAGAATGTCGGGAATCAGGTTGTTCAGAATGCAGTTCAGAATCTGGGTGTTCAGAATGTTGGAAATTAGAATGGGCTAATTGTTGTTTCGGGGATTGCTAATCAGAATCCAAATGGGAATGGTAATGTTGTAGCAGCACGGGCTGAGGGTAATGCGATTGGGAATAATGGTAATCAGATAAGGTGTTACAACTGCAGAGGATTGGGTCATCTTGCTAGGAACTGCACAGTCAGACCAAGGAGAAGGGATGCTGCTTATCTTCAGACTCAGTTGTTGATTGCTCAAAAGGAAGAAGCAGGAATCCAACTCCAAGCTGAAGAGTTTGATTTGATGGCTGCTGCAGCAGATCTTGATGAAATTGAGGAAGTCAATGCAAACTGCATTTTGATGGCTAATTTGCAGCAAGCATCGACATCGGGTACTCAGACTGACAAAGCTCCCGTCTATGATTCAGACGGATCAGCTGAGGTACACAACTATGACAACTGCTATGATAATGAGATATTTAATATGTTTACTCAAGAGGAGCAGTATACTGAGCTACTCGAACCCATTCCTGAACCACACCAAGTACAACAGAATGATAGTAATGTTATTTCTGATTTCTCGAGTGTGGAACAGGAGGGGGGAACAGTAGATCAACATCCTGCAACTGTTGAGGAAACACGTGCTTACTTTGAATCATTATATAATAATTTGGCACTTGAAGTTGAAAAGGTCAACTCGGTAAATCAGAAAATGAAAGAAACAAATGCTGATTTGACCACTGAGCTTGCTAGATATAAAAATCAAGAAAAGTGTTTTGAAATTAGTCAAGAAAAATATGACAAACTTGAAAGATGTTATCAAAAGTCGGTTTATCAAGAACAATGTCTTACTAAAAAGATAAATGCTCTTCATTTAAGTTCCGGTAAACAAATAACGACTTTGAATGAGGAAATTTCAAATTTAAGTAAACAGCTTTCAACGGAAAAATCAACTGTTTCTTCTCTTCTTGAAGAAAAGAAAAAGTTGAAGTCTGATTTCAAAATACGCGAAGACGAGCTTCTTGATAAACAAATTCAACTTGAGAATAAGATAAAGGAATTAGATAATATTTTGGTTAAAACGGGTCAATCGATTCAAACGATGCACATGCTTTCACCTAAGCCAGACTCGTTTTACCACACCGAACAGAAAATGGCTTTGGGTTATCAAAATCCTTTTTATCTCAAGCAAGCTCAGCGAAAACAACAGAGTTTGTATAATGGCAAAGTGTTACTTGAAAAGCATGATCCTCCTGTTGTGCATGATTCGGAAGAGACACTGCAGCTTGCTCAAGAGAGTCGACATAGAATCCAAGAATCAAGTGCTTAAGGAATACTTTGATAGCATTGGCATCTCCCACCAAGCGTCCTCTGTCAGAACACCTTAACTAAATGGAGTCATGGAATGAAGAAATCGGACATTAGTGGAGGCTGCTAGAACAATGTTGATTTTCTCTCGTGCACCGTTATTCTTATGGGCTAAAGTAATTGCTACTACGTGCTACACTCAAAACCGCTCTATTATTCACCGTTGATTTAACAAAACACCATACGAGCTCATTAACGCAGAAACCCCGGACATCCCCTTCTTACATTTATTCAGCGGCTTCTCCTGTTATCCCCAAGAAATGATAGTGAAGATATGGGAAAGACTTGTGCAAAAAGGTAATATTGGCTTCTTTATTGGTTATTCTACTAATTCCTGTGCTTATAGAGTCTACAACCGAAGGACAAAGAAAATCATGAAGACAATGAATGTGACATTTGATGACTATTTCAGCTATGTCTTTTGAACAACGCAGTTTAAAACCCGGGTTTTAAAAGCATGACTTCTAGACAAATCAGTTCAGGACTCAATCTTACTTATGCTCCGTCAACAATAACAACTCAACAACCAACTGAACATGAATTGGATTTACTGTACAAAGCTATGTATGATGATTACATTGGTGGTCAACCGTCAACTGCTCTAAGAGACCTCAAATTCTTTAGACTCCAACCACATCTACAACAATAGCAGACACCGCACCGACACCAACAAATTCATTCTCTTAAGCTATAAATTTTCCAAACACTTCACAGGATGTTGACGAGCTCGAAACACAACAACATATTCCTAATGCTATGCTCGATGGAAATACGTTTGTAAATCCTTTTGCTACTCCATCCACAGGTGCTGCAGAATCATCATCTTCACAATATGTGGATCCATCGAACATGAATACGTTTTATCAACCTTACCCTCACGAGTATTTGTAAACTAAGGATCACTCTCTAGAACAAGTGATAGGAGAACCCACATGGCCAGTTTTGACACGGAATCAACTCTGAATAATGGGTGAAAAAGCATGTTATGCATTAACAGTTGAGACTATAAGGAATCCAAAAATTTCAAATAGGCTATGACCGACCCTGCATGGATTGAATCATTGCAAGAAGAGCTTCTCCAGTTCAAAAGGCTTGATGTATGGGTGTTAGTTCCTGCTCCAGACAACATAAAACCCCTCACTTTGAAATGGCTATTCAACAAGAAGCACGATGAAGAGAACACGCATATAGACACAAGACTCGTCTGGGTTGTTAGAGGGTACCATCCTTTGCCAGAGGAAGGAAAGATTTCGAATAGAAACCTTCGCTTCGGTTGCTAGAATGGAAGCTATCAGGATATTTTTGGCATATGGTGCACACAAATCGTTCACTGTATTTCAAATGGACTTGAAAACTGCTTTCTTGCGTGGTACGTTAAAAGAAGACGTGTAGGTGTGTCAACCTGAAGGTTTCATCGATGCCGATCATCCAAGCCAAGTCCTACACGTTAAGATGGCACATATGGGTTAAAGCAAGCACCAAGGGCATGGTATGACGAATTGTCAAGTTTCCCTACAAAATCCCTTCTTCAAAGGCACCATGATCAACGCTGTTTTATAAGGCACTGACGATAATGACATCTCAGTGGTACAGTCAAATGTAGAACTATTATCTTTGGTTTACAAACCCAAGGTATACCCAACACTGATTTCAAACCTCATGAAAAAGCCGCTTCAAAATTTCCATGATGGTGGAAATGACGTTTTACCTAGGTAATCCAATTAACCAAACCCCCTGAGGCATCTTCAACCACCCATCCCAACTACGTGTTATAAATCCTTAAAAAATATGGAATGGAAACTTGCGATCCCGTTAAAACTTCAATAGAGATCAAGACAAACTTGACCTAGATCAAAATGGGACTATAGTAGATGCAACGAAATATTATAGCATTATTGGTGCCCTAATGTATCTTACGTTAAGCAGACCGAACATTGAACACACGCACTTTTTATTGTGCTTCGTATACCAGGCTAAGCCAACCTAGAAGCACTTCAAGGAAGTTAAAAGGATCTTTTGTTATCTCTGGGGAACCATTAATAGGGGTCTCTGGTATACGAAGGATTCTGGTTTTGAACTAACTGGATTTTCAGATGCTGATTATGCGGGATGTAAGACACCTTCAAGAGTACTTCCGGTGGAGCTCAATTCTTAGGTGAAAAGCTAGTTAGTTGGTCCACAAAAGAAAACAAGACTGAACGCATGATCCACTGCGGAAAATGCAGAATATGTGTCTATCATCAGCCTTGTTGTGGGGCCCAAGTCCTTTTGGATGCGGACAACAGTTACTCAGATTATGGCATTTACTCAACAAGAAATCCTATCGTATTTTGAGTCTAATCAACACATCAACCATATCCTGCAACCCGAACAACACTCGAGAACGAAACACATCGTTGTCCGCTACCATTTCATAAAGGAGCATGTGGAAAAGGGTCGATTGAATATATTTTGACAAGACTGTTACCAACTGGCCGACCTCTTCACCAAAGCTCTTTCAGTGGATAGATTCCAACATCTGGTTCATCGCCTTGGTCTGAGGAAATAAGTCTCCAACATGAGCTTGAACGTCTGGCAAAATCACAGCAATTCTTTGTATATATTTATCAGAAAAACAAAATACAAAAATATAAAACCAAGAAAAAGAAAATATAAAAGTATAAAACCTATAAAAGCAAAATATAAAATCATAAAATTTCAAAAATACCAAAAATATTCTTCTTCGACATGTCTCTCGAGAATCGATAACATTTACGTACCTAGAAATGTTGATTAATATTGACACGGGTATATAAATGAAGTTCGAGCGAGAATTTCAAATGCTTTCAAAACATGTCCTTTCAAAATTTTCTCTACGACTTCTAAGTAAATGTCAGCTTAGAACTCGGTCTCTAAAGAAAGGAAAATGTTCATCTATGTATATTTATCCTAAACAACGGGAAGTTCATATCTTCTCGGTCTTGAGCAATGTCATAAAAATATTCAAAGTTTGTAAATGCTTAGGAGAAGCACCAAGGAAATGATAATTAATAAGATAAATATAAAATCATTATCCTGTTGAGCACAATTTATCAAGATATTTTCAAAAAGAAAATTTCAAATTCTTTCAAAATTGTGTGCTCAACAAACTCCCACTCTAAGTCTTCACTCTAATCTTTTATTGAGGGGGAGTATAATAATAAGATTCATTTTGCATGCTCTTATATTCTCCCAAGGCTTAGTTAGACTCATGTGAATTACTGGACATTAACTTGTTTTTAATTCACTAATATCTCAAAAATTGTCAGCACATATGCAATTTTTAAGGGGGATAATAGTGATTAAAATGTGATCAATAAGCTTAATATGGATACGATCTTCAATCCGTAAGTGCGTTCCCAAACCTCGCATGTTCAAAACTCTTTCATAAAATGGTGCATATATGAGGGGGAGCTTTTTGGTAACTCTAAAAACTCTCAATGTGTCATAAATGATTTCTCAGACACGTTGATTGATTTCTCAAATGGTTTTATGGATCTTCATGGCAATACCCAAAGACCGACCAACTGTTGTATCTCAAGGAGTTATAAGGCAGTTAAGGTTAGGTATATTCGTTCCATGATCCAGCCAGTAACCGGAGGGATCTACCCAGGAGCACTCCATTAGATAGAGTAGAAGTCCTAGGTATGATTGAAAAAAAGAGTAAAGTAAGACCAGGAAGAATGTTATCCAAGGCATGAGTTATCACCAGAACAATCCCAACAAGGTAATAATGAGGACGCGTTGGTTTAACATTGAAAGGGTTGAATAATTAAAAAGAATTGTAAGGATAAAGGGTGAAAAGAAAGAAGCCCTCCAAACAACCTTAGGCAGAAACCAGGTCAATGCATAATCTATCGGTAATCACAAAGATTATTATGATATTGAAGACAAGTCATCATAGACCCAGTGATGTAAGGCACAACCCATCCCAGCTACTCAGGCTTCTCTCAAAAGAAGTCTGTTTCATTTCTCACGGAGATCAACATGTTTCTATCTGCTTTCTTATTCCGAGATCGTTGATATTGAAAAGGTGGCAGTCCGATCCAGCCTTCGATTACCAAATAACAAATGTGCACTTATAGAGTCTAGAGCCATCGAGATCAATAAAAAATCTCACTAGGACTAAAATTCCAAAAATACAAAATGTCGTACATCATTATACAACATTTGGTATCAAAGAGTCCTACACATTATCCCTGTGGTAATTGCCAGAAAATTCAGAGTGATACTCTTTAGTATTCACAGTGATGAATGGAAATCCTTCCAGAGTCAACATCAAACAGCTCTACGGTAGGTGACTTGCGAGATTCTAAATGAATCAAGCTTGTGTCAACTGGATATCGATTTTGGTCCAGTATATGAATTGATGACTCAATCAGAAAGATAGTAACTATCTGATTCACTCTTACCGTGTTGTCTGCTTTGAGACGCTCCGGTAACGAGAATGGCTAGTGCAGCTGCAAAACCCTGTCAAGGAGATTCTTTTGAATTATACCTGATCACAGACAGTATTTATATTGATTAACGGGGAACCGTGGCTATTGCAACCGTATTCGGCGAAGTGACAAAGACACTTTCGTCCATGTATGTTTTCACAAACCTATACTTGCAGTTTTTCTCGACGGTAGCGGCGTCTAGTCCATGTTGAGTCAAGATTCAAGACCTCATGCTCAATCAACAATGATAAATACATGATGAAAGCTCAAGCACATGTTTCCAAGTCTTCCGAAATCTCTGATGTACAAGCACTTCCTCAAAAGAACATTTTTGATAAGATTGCCGGACAATAACAAAGATATATCTTACAAGTGGATCAAGTACTACTCCTTCCATGATGTGGTACAAGTAATCATGTTAAAGAAAATGTTGAGGGAGATTGTTAGCAAGCTTTTAAGACCTTAAGCATGAGGGTGGAGACACAAGATCGCAAGGAGCCATAAAGATACAAGGATAAAGATTCAGAGATCTTAGCAGTCAAGACAAATCAAGGCCAAAGACCACGATATCAGTATCTTGTCAAAGAATATCAAGTTAAAGATCAAGATCCATGATCACAAGCATGCAAAAGGAACTTCAAAGGAATTCCCAAGAACAAAAGGATCCAAGATTCAAGATGTCACAAGATGTGAAGTCATAAGTGTTATGACCACCCCTTAGGGGGAGATTGTTAGCCGTGTTTTTATGTAAAGTGATGGTCATTATATATTCCCAAGCCTTGTATAGGAAAATGTAGTTTATGGGAATTCATTTAAGCTAAGTGGGCCTAGGTGTCGGGCTAAAGCCCATTAGTTTGGTCCATTAAAGGCTCAAACGTCCCAACTAAGAGTCCATGCCTCAATCTCTTGTAACTATATATACCCCTTCCTAGCATGTTAGGAAGGGTGTTGCTTCTAATTTTTCTCATAATGCAAGTAACCATTTTTCTCTCTTTTATTTCTCTTTCTAGTTCTTTCTCTCTCTAAGATTTTTCTTATCTTATTTTGTGTTTTATGGTGATGAAGTGATATCATCTAACAGGGAAGGGGGTCGAAACCCTTTGTGGATTTTGTGGATTTTGTGGATTTTGGTTTATTGACTGGTTGATATCATTTAATAGGAATGAATTAAATTGGTAGAAGCATTTGTTTATACAGGTCTTCAATCCTTGTTCTCCAAGGATTCCAATTTACTTCTTACCCATTTAGTCTCCATTAGTTTACACCTAAGTTATATATTCTTTTATAACTTCATTAAATTAACTCTGTTAATTTACTTCTCTCGATCCCTTAATATTTATTATACTATAATATTACTTCTACATGTCATGCACCAGTGTGACCCTTTAGTGCCTCAATTACCGGACGTGATTTCTACTTAATATATACTACCTCCGTCCCAAAATAAGTGTCCAGATTGACTTTTTAGAGTCAAACTGGTTCAACTTTCAACTTAACTATTTTTGTGTGTTTTATATAATACAAGATGCAAAATATATGAATAAATTAGGTTTCAAGTGTATTTTTTATTGGTATAATTTTCATCAAGTATTATATAACACAAAAATAAATATTTAAGGTCGAAGTTGAACCAGTTTGACTCTGAAAAGTCAAATTGGACACTTATTTTAGAGGATGAGTGAGTCAATTATATATCTTACTTAATATAATATATGTTTCACACTTATTTTTTTCAAAATCCACTTGTGCAAGATAAATATATACCCTTGAAAACACTGCGTTACAAAGGTCCCTAACACGATATATATAAGGTTACCGGGTCATAAGAACTCTCACACCTTGTTTGTACTTCCTCGATTCCTCATCAGAATTCAGGACTGAACTGGTGTTATAGAAGAGTAGAGACAATCCTTTCGCAAGTAATATTCAAGAAAGTACCTTAGAATGGACTACGTTTCAACATAATTTCTATTTTCGTTCTTGTTTCTAGGTAACATTGATATGAAGTACATTTAGTTAGCGCGACCACACAATTACAATCAATGTTATCTACAGGGACCTAATATATCTTCTCTTATCTTTCAAAGAGTCTACAAATGCCTTCTTAAATATCAGACCTTTCATTTTTACCTCCACGTAATCCAGTATTAGTACACGACGTTACGCTTTTATGAAATAAATGGAAACTAATCCAAAACTCAATGAAAAACAAATCTGATTAATCCAATATCTTAGGCGGTGAGGATATATCGCTGAGACTAACTTTTGATATAGTCCATGAAGTTGTCTCCCACTAGGTCACCTAATACTTAGTCACTGACTTAAGTACTCGTGAATCTATGCCTCTCTTATTTCCATTCTAAGGCGAATAAGAAATGAAGCCCATTTACGATAACTGGTAATAATGAAAACAAGTAGTTCTGGTATGATTTTAGGAATGTGACTTATGCACTAGACAAGGTATTAACAAAACACACAAAATTTTTTGGTTTTAAACCTAATGCATTATGAAAAACAAGTTCGCAAGGCTTTATTGATAGATAAACAAAATCATTAAGTCCAAAAGGGATGCGCATGGTGTGCTTAATTGAGGCTTTATTGATAAGCTTAATTGAGGTACTTAATCCCTATAAACAATGCATGTTTATTGTGTTGGGATTTGTTATCTATATAAAATATATTATCATGTAATACGCAGCGGAGAATCGTCCCAAAGGGATGCGTATGGTGTGCATTTAATTAACAACATAACATATAATTGTACTAACCTCTTGTTATTGATTTAGTGAATAGATGGAACTTGATGAACACCCTTGTTTTCATGCTTAAACCCACGAAACAAATCAAACACCAAATTAGGTGTTATCTATGGTTAAGTCCACATTACAAGTCTAGGATTACAACCCGAATGCTAGTTTGACACTTCACGATTAACCAACAAAATACACAGTTCTTGGTTCTTGCTTCTTGAATGTCGCACAAAAGAAAACAAACCCTAAGGGTTTATTGCCTTGGTCTGATCGGTTTGCTAAGGAGAGAAGAGATGAGAATTTAGGTTTTGGTTTTTCAAGTTATGAGGGATTAAACCCTAACCAAAATATTATATAGGCTAAGCTCAACATGGTGAACAAGTTAAGCTTCCAACTCCTCGTATTTCTTACTATTGCAACCGTCCCCTAGGGAATTTTGGCCTTGCCATATTCTTCAGGCTAAGTCTTATTTAGTACGTCACGCGTTAATAAATAAAGACTAAAATTAATTAAAGCGTCTAACGGTTTAATTAATGAACGTTAAGCAAATCGTGAAATCTTTAACTAATATAATTAATATAAATACTATAAATATATTAATTACATTATTAATGCTTGTATCTTTGTATATACGTGTGTGACCCCGTAGGCTCACATATCACTAACGGTATAAATATTGATGTGACATGAGCACTTTCTAATATCTCCCACTTGCGAAAGTTATAATCATATAATTACTATACTAACTTTGGTAAGCGTCTAGCAACACACCAATGCTCCTAAAAATACCTGAGCATAGATTCGTAAACGTATCAATATGAATGGTTTATTCTTAATCATCCTTTTGTTACAGATACTGTGTTATAAATGGATATGGATCAAATGTCATGCCGTAATTTAACTATTTTGTTTCTCGTTATTGAAATTGAACTAGATTACCATATGTAATCAATATTCATCTTGACTACACTTTGAGCACGGTTGTGCAAACATATGATCAATTCAACGAGGGGACTAGTAATATCTAACTCCATAACACATGGAGGAACAAATCATGTTTTGACTGCTCGAATCATTCATGTGCTTTATATCACTTCTGAAAATAGTTTTTATAACTAACTTAGTCAAGACAACTTTTAACAAGAATCAAGAAATGTCATCTACACATAAAAGACCTGCTTGCATCTCAAGTCTAAGGATGAGTAAAATTTACCACTTGTGGAATTCACTTAATGATGCTAATCCATAAGATGAGTTCTCACGGTTGGGGAAGTCCAATATTCATCACTAATAAATAATATATGAGTTTGGCGGATACATTCTTTAATATTCAAAGAATATTTACCAATCTCTCACATTTGTCTTAATTCAACAATACTCTCGTATCGTTGACCGACAATGGAAAACTTTACAATGACACAAGTCATTCATGGATTAAACATGCTAATATAGGATTAACAACTTTTTACTAAAATGCCAACCACCCACCTAAATCCCCCATACCCCCCCCAGCTCACCTACTTTAATCTCATTAAAAAACAATAAGATATGCGCAGCTAATATTCTATTATCCAAATACTAACCACAAATTTACAGGAGACGTTTAGAATAAATAAATTTATTCAAGGATTTAAACATGCAAATATAGAACACAGTAGTATAAATGAAAACGATCATACCTCGTATGTCAATTCATTGTTTAATATAACTGCTTACAGTTCCATTATCCAAATACCAAATAAGATCAGTGCATGATGATCCTAGTTAAGTGCTAATGTCTTATCTACAACAATCATAATTAGTAGTAAGGCATAGGTTCCATAAACATATCAACTAGATCATGATCTTGTAGGACTTTGAGAATACTTATTTCAAAAATTCACGAATCATGAAATTCTTTGAATAATTATAATGATTGTTATTTTATAAGTGTGCACTCAGTTATAATTATTACTTATATGAGTCTAGTCACATTACTTTACATAAGATGTATGACATACACCAAACATCCCAATGAAGACAGTCATCTCTGTTAAGAATCATTTAAGCCCATCTAGGATATGTTTTACAAATATCATTGATAACATATAAGCACAATGGAATTAATCAAAGAACACAATGATATTCAACAAGGTTTTACTACTAAACATCAAGCCCCAATATTATTTGATCAGAATAATACGGTTACATCAATGAACTGTAACAGGATTAAGTTACCATGACCTTGAGGCTAATACAACTAATTTAGGCGTCTACATTAGAGAACTAACGCCTAGAATACACACACACATTTAGGTGTTTATATCTTGACACACCTAAACCTACACGCCTGTATCTCTTTATATACTAGAGATATTAGGTTTTACAAAGGATAGGTATTAGGAAACAAATAAATCTTCCTAACTTTTATAATAATCTTCTGTAATCTTCCATCATTTGAAGAATTCCTCCTTTGTCTTTTAAGTCCTTCATCTTTCATATGTTTTGTCTTATCAACTCAAATATAATTCCCAACAATCTTCCCCTAGTTGATAATGACAAAACCAAAATATGCACGAGCTTCTTCTTCCCCTGAAGCTAATATACATTAAAGAATAGAACAATACCACCAAGGATCTACAAGTTGCAAATCATCTTTGTAACGCCTTTTTCCCCTTTTTGTCATAATCAAATAGGGGACTAAAGTATGCAACTTTGATTTCGACAACCACAAACCACTATCACACTTCTAATCTAGCCTTCTAACAACTCAAATTACCCTCCATGACGCGCCTTAAGATAAATGAACTTGAGCAGTAGAAACTTAAACTAATAGTAGTAATAATGACTTATAGTATTAAAAACCTTTACCTTATGTGGTGCATGTAAATGGTTAAACATTTTAACAATAAGGTTCCCTTGAAACCCATATGTTAACCATTTCTTGAATCTTTAATTATGTAGGCTCTATGTAATGATTACTGATGAAGAAAACTAAGTATAACGAACTTGATGCTGAAGTAGAATAACCCAAACTTGTGTCTTATATCTTGTACTATCTATGTGACTTCGAACTCATACCAAGACCAAAGTATAAGGAGATCGCAACCTCTTGACAAAATCCTCATCTTTTATGAGACACATAACCAAAGTGATAGCAAATGTGAGCATTGAGCACCATAAGTTTGTAGATCACACACCTTTGCTAGATTTTGACAAGTTATCTCCAAAAGGTGCAAGGACTTTTGAGATATGATAGGAACACATACCTGTGAAATTCCACTTCACCATCAAATAAGTGATAAACAACCATCTTCGTAATCACATCTTCAATAAATCCTGAAAATAATAGCTATATAACCAATAAGAATAAATTTTGAACCAATCGAGATCCAAAAGACGTGTGTTGTCTAACATTGGACAATGCTAGCAGTATAAACCAAATAACCCGAGCAGTATTATCCACAAGAACAAACCTAGTAGCATAAACTGCTTAAAAATACTATAGCAATAGAAACCAATATACGAAGCAGTAGTAACCAACAATTTTACCATGGCAGCACTAATGATCAACTAGCAGCATTAAGTAGTTTCCTGGTTTACTTTGGCAGCAGAAACACATAACTGGCAGGTTTAACTTTCCTTTGGCAGTAGTAACGAATGTAGCAGTACTAATAATAAACGAACAACATTAACATCGAATCCAAACAATACTAACATACACTGCCATCAATCCAACGTAACCACGAAGCAGCCCATAAAATAATATCCATATCTACATCAGTAGGAACCATATTATAATTTATGAGCAGCACAAGTAACACGAGTTGTAGTAAACCTATATGGGCAGCACAAATCTAACTTTCAATATCTAATAAAGTACACAGCCCAATAAGAAAAATAGATAACTAGGGTAACAGTTCATAACCCTACGTCTTTTTTATACTCTAAATAAGCAAATCTGCTCGTCACCTGTACCATATCCTTCCTCAATCAATCATCCTTCATCTAAACACAAACAAAAAAAACATACCAAACCAGTCTTAGAATTCTTTCTGTAACAACCGACAATTTTTGGAACTTTAAATGACTATTTTACCCTTTGACATTTTGGGTCCGACTTGACTTTTTGACTTTTGACCTTTTATTATCACATAAAAACGATTAGCGTGTAACCGGTAATTTTTTTGGAGCATATTTAAATAATAAATCATATTTATTATTACATATCTCTTATTTACAAATTTACTTTTCAAACTTATTTGACTTGAAACAAGAAGATATCTCGCAAATTGGGAAAAACCACACACAACGCGTACAGACACGATAATAATTAAATTTATAGTTAATTATCACAATTTATTTAACACAAGGAAACTGCGACAATCCACATTTTCAGGTCATTATTTAATTTATACTTTTACTATTTATTTTATTTTTACATAAAATATATATATTTCAGTTAACCGAATAGGTTTTCTCGCGTTCGTAATAAACGTATATTAAAAGTGAACCTGGCTTTAGACTAAATATTACTTTACGTGCTCTATATATTTTATTATCTCAGATAAATATCCCATATGTTGTAATTTTATTTTTATCATATATATTTTGTTTGCTTTGTGGTTACGCCTAACTCTTGTAATCTTATACATCTTTACCCATTGGCCAAAACAAAACCCACTTATTTAAAATTTTATACAAAATAAATGCATACATTTTCTTTGTCCACCACTCTATCTACCAATGCAAGTTCCTTCTTGGGCCATGATAAGTTATCAAATAAATTATATGATATATGAACACTATTAAAAAAAGCATGACTGAGTGATTTGGTCGACCATTTCTTACATCCTACCATTATTGGCCGTAATAACAATATATAATAATATGCAAAGTCCCATCACATTCCCGAAATCACTCCAGCAATCACGTCCATTCAGCCACCACCTTTAATCATGCACAATAATGCACACCCATAATTTTCTACATGGAAATTATGAAACCAAAAGATAAGATATTTTCATTCTAAATAGTAAGTCACAAGCATTAGTAGTGAAAAGCTAAACAATCTCATTAGCTTCTTCTCTCTTCAAATTTCTTTTCTTTGCTTTCATCAATCATGGATCCCTATAAAGTATGGTTCACGTCCGTATTGTTCGAGTTTGTAGCTTGTTCGGGTTTCTGTTTGGTGTACGTGAGTACGTCTCTATATCTTATTTTCGTTTGTTCTAGTGCTAGTTTAGTTCGGGTTTTGGTTCATGGTTCGAGTTGGTTTTGGTTCGTGTGAGAATAATGCTTTGGTTCGCGATTGGTATTTTAGATGTTCGTGGGTACGGCTTGTCATGGGTTCGATAGTGTCTTGTTTATTTTAGTGTTCGTGCTCGTGCTCGCGACCATGCATAGTGTTGGGCATATGTTAAACATTCATGGTTAAGAGTTCGTATTGAGACCACTGGGTTCACGACGATAATTGCTAGACTCGAGTTCGGTTTTGATCCATCCTTTTTTTGCTTGGAGATCATGTGAGTGGGAAGTTTGGACTTTGTTAGCGTCGAGATTGGCTAAGAGTAGTTGCTTGGCTATTTGCGCACTTCATTCCATCTATTAACAAGGTGAGTTTATGGCCCCTCTTTCACTTGTTTTAGATTTACTTAACAAATCTCGAGGGAGAATACATGCTCGTTACAACTTGTTTACATATTCATCTACAATCTTTTTACATACGCAATTGCATACTTGATTTTGCAACTTGGTTACACACTCGTTTACCTATGCATTTACAAACCCGTTTATATGTACATTATTTCAATGCTCGGGTGTGCCAAGTAGGACATCCAGTATGAGCACATTATTTCAATGCTCGGGTGTGCCAGGGTGGGCACCTAGTATGAGTACATGTCGAATAAGTCAATGCTCGGGTGTGCCAGGTAGGGCACCTAGTATGAGTACATGTCCATTAAGTCAATTCTCAGGTGTGCTATGTAGGACACCTAGTATGAGTACATGTTTATAAAGTTAATGCTCGGGTATGCCAGGTAGGGCACCCGGTATTAGCACATGTCCATCATTGATGTTATGAACTTAGAGCAATCGTAATCTCTTTTGGGCAATACAATACTTATGAAACATTTTTGTGATGGTTTATAATTAAACATGCATACTTTGAACAATTGCGGTCCAACTGTCAATATAACAATTTTAGAGACTATTATAAAGGGGGAAATGTCATACACAATTTGCAAATTCGTTGGTGCAACAATTTATACTTAAACAAACCTATGAACTCACCAACTTTATGTTGACACTTTTAAGCATGTTTTTCTCAGGTGAATTAGATGCTTGGCTTACTTGATGTGCATTGGAGTCTAAATTAACAAGATTTCATTCATGGATTTCTACTTACATACAAATGATCAAATCTCGTTGTATTGCTTTCAAGCTTTTCATTATGATGCAATTATGGGACAAATGTTATATCAATTTCAAGAAAATCAACGAGATTACTTTTCAAACGACACATTTAGAGGTTGTTCTCTTGTATCTTGTGATGTTGTATTATGAAGTAACGCCCCCGGACATATTTCCGCTGCGACACATTTTTGGAGGTGTTACAGATTGGTATCAGAGCACTGGCTATAGAGAACTAGGTTGCATATGTTACCTAGACTATAACCGTTTTCACAAACATTGCATCACATCAAACATTTTCAAAGAGTATACACACTACTTGTTTACTTGCTTACATTACTTGTTACACTAAGTGCTTACATGGCGTACATATATATAATATATATGCTTACATCCTTGTATGTATATCATGCATTTATTTATATAAGAGTTATTTATATAAATACTAGAACATTTCTTAAGATATTGTGAGTTGCACAATGGTCTCATTTTACTTTTTAGACATTGTGAGTTGCACAATGGTCTCATCTTAATTTTTAAACATTGTGAGTTGCACAATGGTCTCACTTCGTCCTTAGACATTGTAATATAAACAATAGTCTCTGAATTTTTTTCCCATGACTTTATACAATATCGTATTACACGAAAACTGCCATAATTTTGTTTACATATAAGTATGTATGAATCTAAGTATTACAAGTCTTGTATCGGCGGGACTTGTAATATAAGGATTGATATGATAATTGCTATGTTAACAAAACCCCGTCACAGTTCTGTTTACATGGGATTATGTATGAATCTAAGTATTACAAGTCTTGTATGGGCGAGACTTATAATATAAGGATTTATATGATAATTGCTATGTTGACTCATTTATAAAGACCTTTATCTTATTTACTCTAACTGAGTACTCATTAACTATCTTGAACTCTATGTCGATCTCGCCTGATAGTTTTACTCCGTGTCTCCGAAGATGAGTTTTAAACACTCATCCCATACTTATTAGAGCACATGCATCGTCATGTCATCCACCACCTTGAAGGTTATGTGAGTACGCGTATTGCATCGGAAATTATTAAGTATGTTGATTTGTAATCTCTTTATTTGAAAGGATTAGGACGCCTCTTCATTTAAATAAATAAATTGTAAATCACAGAACCATAAGTTTATCAATTCATTATTTACATAAAGTTGGACGCTTCTCTATGTAAATAATAAAGTATAAATGAGTGGGCTTATTTGTATCCGATATGAGATGAGTATGAACTCGAACCCGATAACAATCCGTTATTTCAGGTCATTTTACGACTTCAAACTTTCAATTATATTTTTTTTTCAACTTGACTTCACGTTTTTGACATTTTTTTCATTTATAAGTTAAAGGACTAAATCTCTTATTCATAAGATTTAGTCTAATTATATTGTCGAGTGAGGAAATATTATGTGTTTACTTTTAATTGCATCCGTTAAGTAAATTGCGTAGACTGAAAATCAACAATTAGCGTAAACTAACGTTAAATAAATAAAAGTTTACGCCAGGAAAGTGTAATATTAGAAGCACAATAGTGTCTTACCACTCAGCAGAATCTTAAGGCCTCACTTGGAACTACCTTATCTCATTCCTAATTTATTACTTTTGCCATTACAAATCCTTGCAATCATGAACTATCTGTGGAGCTAACAGATTGAGTACAATGTTCCGCCACCTATCACATAAGCTCTCCCGCGATCTCCTCCCATTTGTTGACCTTAATTATGGGGATATTCTTTTCTCGAAATGTCCTCACTCTCCATATCTCATCACCGTTTGTTATAGTTATTGTTGTTGGGTCCTTGAGCAATCCCAGCTCGTACAACTTTATCCATTAAGTAATGCAACCCCTATAAAAAAGATAAACATCTGTCGATATAGTATGCGGTTGATTTATTCATTACAGACCAATAGCACAATAATTTAAGTCATGATACATCCTAGTAATGCCTAAGTAAGTTGAATACTTAAATCCATTAGCCTCGTCCGATATTAATCATCGAACATTACGGATATCAGAAACAAGACTCTGTCCTCGAACATTTAAAACTTTATTCAAACATACTCATGCGACTACACTTTCTCCTTTCATGTTTTTACTATTAAGAGACTCTCTTTATATCGTGTTTATATCAATCATAAAACTTGTAATGATATTTTTCTGAAATATCTATTATGATGGATTAAATACCCTGGTCAAACCTAGCTAAAATTTATAAAGTGTCGAAACATCAAAGTTCGCTGAATAAAGTTACCAACGTCATGTTCAAAACTGGTTTATTAAATCTTAAATCTTTTCTTGGTCACACCATCGGTTAACAGAAATCGAATCCCGAGACGGGATTCCTTTAAAGGGTAGGTACTGTAACAACCGATAATTTTTATAACTTTAAATGACTATTTTACCCTTTCACTTTTTGGGTCCGACTTGACTTTTTGACTTTTGACCTTTTATTGTCACATAAAAACGATTAGCGTGTAACCGATAATTTTTTTGGAGTATATTTAAATAATAAATCATATTTATTATTACATATCTCATATTTACAAATTTACTTTTCAAACTTATTTGACTTGAAACAAGAAGATATCTCGAAAATTGTGAAAAACCGCACACAGTGCGTACAAACACGATAATAATTAAATTTATATTTAATTATCATAATTTATTTAACACGAGGAGACTGTGACAATCCACATTTTCAGGTCATTATTTAATTTATACTTTTACTATTTATTTTATTTTTACATAAAATATATTTATTTCCGTTAACCGAATAGGTTTTCTCGCGTTCGTAATAAACGTATATTAAAAGTGAACCCAGCTTTAGACTAAATATTACTTTACATGCTCTATATATTTTATTACCTCAGATAAATATCCCATATGTTGTAATTTTATTTTTATCATTGATTGATAGTTTTTTATACACTATATTATATTAATACACAAAAGTATAGAGAATAATTCCCAAACTAGCCCTCTAGGAAAATTCTTATACAAATATATAATAATAATAATAATATACGTATGTTTACCGGGAAATATGCTTTCCCGGGTCGTTTCCCCAACGACTTGTGAAATTGATACCACGCTTTAGTTTGGATTATGATTTGAATAAGAGCAAAGATGAATTTGATTATCTATAACTACTAAATAAAAGCAACAAATAAAATGAGAAAAATAAAAGCAATTAAGCTCTTAAACAATTAACCGGAACGAATAAATCGTGACAAATAAGCAAATAAGACGAAATTAAACCCTAAAAATGCAAACTAAATTTCTAAACCTAAAATAAGAAATTTTTAGGAAAAGTAAAAATTATTTTTTTGATAATTTTTGAGTTTATTATGAATTAAAAACTATTTTAATCTAATATAAATCTTAAAAAATTAGCAAATTATAGTCTAAAAATTAAGAAAATGATTTTTAAACTTAGAAAAGTCTAAAATAACATAAAAACTCATAAAACTATTTTTAACTATTTTTAAAATTAAAATTCTATTTTTAAAATTAAAAATAAAAGCTTAAAAATGAAAATAAAAATCTAAAAGTGATGACAATGATTTTAATGAATGTAAACCTAGAAATAATTATTCTAATACTAAAAACTATTTTTTTGTATTTTTCTAAAAATTATTTCTATTTTTTATGTATTTTTGAAAATTAAAACCTAAGAAAATTATAAAAAAATAAATATTAAAGGATAAATCTCAAAAATCAGGGAAATTCTTTTTAAGCAGGAGTAACACAAGAACAGTAACACAAGAAAATTAAGAACAAGTCCCTAGCTTATCTAATAAGCTGGGGAATAAGCAATCTAGGCTACGGCTTATATTAAAGGCTTAAGGTCAAAAAGGGTATTTCAATTAAATTGGAAGAAAGGCTCATGGATGAGCTAATGAAGCAACTGGTTAAGGCATTGGGTATTTATGTTAGAGGTCACGGGTTCAAGGTCTGGCAACTCCCTTTTTGATTTTTTTTTTATTTTTCAAAACCAAAAGCTAAAACTTATAGAACACACATTTTTTAGAACTTTTAATAAAAGGAGTATAAACTGAAACTCAAAAATAAGCTCTAAAAGAGCTTATAAAGAAGCTGATGCAGTAAGTGAGCTTTTAAGCTCAAAATAGCTTGTTTCCACTTAAACACTTGCACAAAGCTCAAATTAAGCTCAAATTACAAACCAAAAACTGTTTTAGAATCCTTAAGATGTCTACTAACTAGTTTTAATAAGCTAATTAAACAAGAAACACTAAAAGCTAACTAGAATATAGGATCACAGCTGCAAACTCATGGATCAACTCAAAAAGCTCAAAATTAAGCTAAGCTAAAAAGCTCATTAAGCCAAGACAGAAGCTAAGCTTATAAGGACTTATTAATCAACTATAAAGCTACAAATATAAACCATTAAACTGAATCTTATAAGCTAGAAATTCATTTTTAAAGACTAAGATAAGTTTACTACTGTTTTTTTGGTCTTTTTGAGTTTTTGATGATTTTGAAAAGCAAATTAACCTAAGTAATTAAGCTAGAAAATATAGAACAAGCTATGATTTATATTAAGCTACTTGAAATCTATAAGCTAAATGAAAATAAGCCCCTAGAACCTACAATTACTTAGCTTATTAGAGGAATAAAAAGACAGCAGTAGTAACTTAAGTTACTACTGCTAGAGCACTTGTCCAAATGAAAAACAAACTTGCAGGTATCCTTAAGGGATAACCTGCACTACACACTCTAATTGAGTGTGTTTAAACACAAATCAAACAAATTCCAAGCTTATGAAAGCTTGGCTTAGAATTTCCTAACAGAATTTAAAATGATAACTCCCCTGGTGCTGAGACAAGGGGAAAAAACACAAAATGATTTAAAACTTAAACTAAACCTCAAAACCTTTTTAAAACTTGATCAAGTATTAACATTCAACTGTCCAAAATGAAAACACAAAATTCCTTTGACTTTTGATGGTCAAAACACACTATACCAAACACTCCTGCAAGCAATGACAGGTTTTAATTGAGCTTATGATTTAAAATCTAATGAATGAAACCTTACTACCAGATAATACTAAGCTTATAACAAGCTTAACAAATTTGAATTAACAACTGAATTAGCTAGGAATCAAAGATCTACTACTATGCTTACTATTTTTTTTTATGAAATTTTAGACAGAAATTGAAAAACTAAAATCTACAATTATAAAGCTAAAAACAGATTAAGAATAATAACTAATAAGCACAAAGAGACAATTTAGAACTCAAATAAGCAACTAATAAGAAATTAAGCTATACTGATAAGCTTCTTAAGCAATCATAAAGCTAAAATTGAAGGACAAAGAAATTAAATGAGAACTTACATAATGCTTTAGCTAAACAAAAGCAAATGTGCTCTTAGAGCTTATCTACAGCTCTGGCTTATCCATGATAAGCCAGTAAAATCCATGGGAGCTCTTCCATTATAAGCTCCCCTTCCATTTAGCTTAAAAGTTCAAATATCAAAGGAATTATACTTGTTTTAGATGTTTACTAGATTAAATGACTTATTAAGCTCTATCATAAGCTTAGAGACTTATGAGAGCTGAAATAGAGCTTATTAAACTGAGGCTTATCACTTTGGCTTATTGAGAGCTTATGAGTAAATAACAAGAGCTAATGACAGATTTCTTAGAGATAAAAACTTAATTTCATTAATCTAAAAACTTGATTACATGATTTTAAAAGAAAATTACAATAAGCTATTAAAAAGCTAAAAGCTAAACTAGGTGTAAAAAGGAAAAAGAAGATGATTTTGTGTGTGTGAGGTGAGTGACTATTTATAGCCACAGCTGAACCTTCTAGACCCTCAGTTCTTCCATACGCTCCTCTCATATCATCCCTTGGATTCTTCCAATGATTGGATAATGATTTTCATCCGTTAGATCACCAAATGATCTCACACGGATTGCCAGCGTGGCAATCCGTGATTGAGACATTTGTGCTACTTCTGTGAGTGCCTTAAGTACAAAACCCATCATTCTTTGTGCTTCTACTCCTGCCAGCGTGTCATTCTTTGATGTGATAGACCAATGAGGTGAGTTTGATGATGTATAACTCTGCCAGCATGTATTTGAGCCATTGAATTGCCCATCTTGCCCTTTAATTAGTAAAAGCCCTTTGATTTGACCTGTGGTTACGTTAGGAGAGACGGTGAATAGTACCCAACGACTTTTCGCGCCCAATTTTAACTGAGGGGGTAAAAAGGGTATACCTTTGGGGATAT
Organism: Tanacetum coccineum; assembly: GCA_026074375.1. Lineage (NCBI taxonomy): Eukaryota > Viridiplantae > Streptophyta > Magnoliopsida > Asterales > Asteraceae > Tanacetum > Tanacetum coccineum. The sequence continues at coordinate 38,017 of BQNB010016164.1, forward strand.
GGCAACACAAGTCCCTTTCTTTGGTTTATTAAAAACCATAACTTTTATCTTTGGCAGGAATGGTCCCTGTGGTTTAATAAAAGGGATATGGGCTTAGGGATTTGGGCTTTTGTTTTGGGTTTTGGATCCGGATGTTGTTTAGGGATAATAGGCCCATTATACTTCAAGGACCATTTGTGTAAATTTTTGAAACTTAAAGGACTAGATTTGTAACTTTGGATTATTGTCTTCTAGTGTTGACTTTGACTGTTTGACTTGATTTCCCGGCTTCTTTTGTGCTCTTCCGTTCCTCGTGTCCGTGTTTGCCCGTTTTTGACGGTTTTCTTGTGATTTTTGTCTTATCCGTACCTGCATACACACAAACACAAAACAAGCATATTTTTGCCATTTTAAGTGTGTTTTTGGTCATTTAGGGCTATTTTTGGTATAAATGGATATGTGTATTTCACACATATCAAAATTCCCCAAACTAAACGATTGAGTGTCCTCACGCAATATTACATGCCTTATAACCAAATACCTCGAAACTTCCCCAAACTAAACCTTTGAAAAGTAGCAAAGATTTTTGTTGAGAGAGCTAAGAGATCACAAGTTATAAAACACCCGATTTCCCATTTTCCAAAGATTTTTTTATTTTTTATGATTTTTCTTAAAAGACTACCTAACTACAACTTGTGTGACATAATGTATTGTTTTCATTACCTTAGGGGTAACTTTAAGGATCATGGAACAAAAAGCACTTGAAAAGTGTCTTAAAAGATAAATTCGTCATCCCCGATTTTTCACTTTTCCCATACTAAGCTTAAAAATAAGATCACCGTTAAGTACGAGCTAAGATGCTAAGACTACTTATAATTACAACTTGTGAATTTCTCTTCCCGACATAAATCATATATTTAAGTGTGTGTGTTCAAATTAATTTAAACCATTAAATCCACATATTTAGATAGTTGAAATCCGACATGAACCTTGATTTCTTGGAGAGACCATTTTAGCAACCATTCATGACGAAATAGATTTGTCTTTAACTAAGAAATATCCTTAGGCAATTAGATGGTGACAGAGTTTACTTCGATGTGGACAAATGTTTCATAATTTCACAACCCCCATTGGAGAGTTTTATTATGATAATTGCAACCTTAGTACTCCCTAGTAGCATGTCTGGGGTTGAGGGAATCCAACGACGTGTTATAAGGAGATATATTATTGTAGTCAGAGCAAGAGACGAAGTCGTATGAGCCAAGAAAAACTTGAATTTAATATTATCCTCCCCTTGCATCACCATCTGTTTTACCTGTTTAAACAGATTTCTGAATGCGAACTCAAATTTTGGCCGACATGTGACCCAAACATAAAAGAGTGCCCTGGAGGCCATGAGATGTATGAAATGAATAAAGAAGGAGATCATAAAAAATGGTACTGTTACTTTGATAATGATAGAATAAAAATAAACGGGGTCGGTTTATCATTTCTTGATTTCCTGTTAGTTAAATACAGAGAAAACCAAGAGAGAGGATTGATTTAGGGTGAGAGGTTTGAAATAACATTGGTGTAATATTACAATCCAAACGCTCTACGTTAAAGTTTATCCTCGATCTATATGAATCTCGCTATCCTGACCTATAGGTCTACCCTTTAAGGATTGGAATTTGTAATAAAGTGAGGACAACAATCGTTAGCTAAACTCAGTAAAGAAAACCCTACTTAAATCATGACTGATTGATTGTTTTCAAGAAGATGTAGTGAAAGATCCGCGAGAAAGGAGTTTTGACGACTATAAGTGGATGTTCGATCTAGATATTGACGAATTAGCAAACGAATATGAATTAGGAATTGGAAGATTTAGGACAATATGCTGGAGGATATTTGGGATATTGACGGTATTAGTACAAGGGGGGATAATAATTATTGGTGGCATGATCAAAAATCAGAAGAGGATGAAAGGCGAACACTTGGAATTGATATAAAAGAGTATGGCCCACTAATGGTTCACGTAGAAACTTTTAAAGTAAAGAACTATTCATTTGACGCTAGCTAAAATTTCATCTGTGTCACTAAGGACTTAATGGATGCCTTTCCATTAGGAAGAGAAAACGGGTCAAGATTCAAAGATATGATCCGTAAGGAAGTGGACAATGGAAGAAGGGTCCACAGAAAGACATAGAGCGTCTTGAGTCTAACTTAAAGACTAGATAATAAACAAAAGTGCTTGTAGGGTGACAACCCGTCTTTTATTTTCTGCATATTAGTTGGTTTTAGTTGGTTTCTAACTTTATTTTATAGGTTCTCTGTATAAGAAAATGGAATTCAAAGTCGCCTTATTACGACGTAAAGTTCTAAACTTATAATGCTGTAACCTTCTTAGTTCAAATATAAAATTTTTAAAAAAAAAACAATATCTCCGCCATTGTTTACGGCCGTAACCTACTGGTTACGCCGCAATCCTTTCTGAAACTAAAAAAATAAGTTGAAACTTTCAAACAATCGTGTACAAGTAATTGGAACTTTGGGGTGTGTTCCCTACGAAAAACCCTCACAAGATTCACTCGTCTTCTTGCGGTACCAAGTGGTTTAAAAAAGGCTTCGTTGCATATGCTAATGCAACATGATTCCTGCATAATTGAGTAGATTGTTGTGTTATCCACTAGTGCATATGATCCTGTGAACGTTTAATGCTCTTTGTTGTCTAGTGATTTTAGGGGAAAGATGGTTGTTCTATTGACACTTTGCCAAGAAGTCAAAGCTCTTGCCGTTATCACTACAGGAAAAAGAGTGGCAAACACTCAGGGGAGTCTTTTGCTTTAATTATACTCTTATTTCATTTCCTTAATGTACAATAGAGGACATTATACAAAACAAAGTGGGGATGGGCAGTATTTTATGAATCTACACTTGTCCTTTATTTACCTATCCGATCCTAGTTTTCTTTGAAAAATGGTGCCAATTTTAAAATTTTGACATGTTTTTCTTACTAAACTAGAATAAATCTTTGTCGAGCACATTATTATCCTGTAATTAATTTGGTGAGATTAAGCCTAATATTCCGTTTTCATCTATTATACATAAAATCCACCAAATACATGAGAGTGCCGGTAGTATTATAGACTTTAGAACTTGGCTTGTACATCTTGTTAAGACCTAATTGGTTAGTTGGAATAAACTGTTAAAAAATGTAACATTTTAGGAAATCACCCAAAAAACCTATATATGTGTGTGTGTGTGTGTGTTTATCGGCTTGTCACACTGACTTGTCGACCTCCCCGTGTAAAATCCTAGTTGCGCTCACTACTAGTGCAAGATACCCCTAGATCACCTTGTGAAGCCAATCCTGTTTAAAACCTATATGTTTCGTTACACCATTTCGTATTAGCTTACCCTGTAGTCTTTATTTTATTTGTGTTGAAATCTCTGGCTATTTAAGTCCATGGTTCGGGGGAATAGGAACGAGAATTTTATGCATTCGTGGAAGACTAATCAGTTATGATCTAAAAAGACCCCCCTGTATAACCACTTTCGATGTTTTTCATCTCAAGTGGGGGGATGTACGTATAATATCGGATGTTGCAGGGGCAATAATTAAAGATAAAAACTTTTGTAGCATTTGCATATTTATCAAGAAGAAAATAAAAAAAAGAGGGGGCAACTAAAAAGCCACCCATGTGCTAAAAAATGTAAAGATGGTGCAAAATTAAAAAAAATGGAGCTAGTAGCCTATTATTTCACCAAGCCATCTCAAGAAGTATAAAGAATGGAGCTAGTAGCCCATTATTAAAGATTAGGTTTTCAAACTCAGACTTTTGGACTTTAGATGGACAGTAGCTAGTTATGACAACCTTAGTTTACTTTAGACTATTTGTTTTGTGTTTTTATATTAACAACCATTTAAAGTGTATCCCATGTCTATCCTTACCCTTTATATCACCCAATAAACCAAATGTCATCCATGTTGCCTTAGAGACTATTTAGACCCTAATTCTAGTTGGTGGAGACTTGTGTACTTTCCAAGCTTATGACAGAACACATACTATGTCCGTGCAATTGAGTGATCACCCCAAAATTGAACACTTATATTAGTAATGAGAGTTGAGTGTTATTGATCCCCTTTTCGTGAGGTGTTCGGCTCAGATCTTTTCTAGCATAAGTAGTTTATAGATTCATTTCTCCAAGTTAAATTGAGGAAATCCTTTTATGATTATTCTAAACGGTTCTACTTGAGGGCAAGTAGAAGTCAAGTGGGGGATATTTGATAACATCAAATAAATGATACATTTTAATATCAAATTCCCTATAAAAATGCTTACAAATATGCTATTAATGTATGAAAACGTTACTTAATTGTTTATTATTAGTTTTCAGGGACCAAGTGAGCATTTTAGCAAAAGACAAGGGATTTGGACAAGAAATGCACTAAAGTGAAGAGTCCAACGCAGTTTATAGTGTAACACCCCCGAGGGATTACGTCGTAACGTACTCTAACAAAGAAATGAGACATCACACCCTTTATGACGTAAAGTGTCTCTAAGATTACGCTGCAATATTCAAAATTACAAGAGATGATGTATCTGACTCAGCATTACGGCGTAACATGGGCGACAAGGTTACGCCGTAACATACTTTTATGCCTAGAAGATTGGATGCTTACGTAGCAAGGTTACGATGTAACATCCCATAAGGATTATGCCGTAAACCTTTTGAAGCCTATAAATAGAGCCCTCCTCTGGCTCATTCAGCATCACTCACCTCCACTAATTCACACACAGTTCTAAGAGGTGAACAAAACCCCTAAGGTTCGAAGCATTTCATCTAAAGGTCCAAAGGAGAAGCGACTAGCATACTTATTGAATTTAATCATTCATTTCATTCTCTGTAAGAATTATGATGATTCAATCCATGTCTTTATTCATTAATTCTTGCATTATTGTTAATATGAGCGGCTAAGAACTCCTAGTGCTGGCCTAACCATGTAGTTGCTGTTATTATGATTATGATTTCCTATTCAATTATGATTCTGTTAGATATCTTTATAGCCTTTCATTGATCCTTATGTTTTGGTAGTATAGAGAGTAGCTTAGATCTTATTAATCATAATATTAGACTTATCATGTTGAACCTAGGATTAGTGGGGTACTATGGTAGCATGACATCTATCCCTATTGTAAGAATTAAACAGATTACTGCCTTTGTCACATCAAATACTTAAAAAGCATGGGAACTCTTTTAGACAGGGTTAATAATCGATTTAGATTATAGATTGGTCTTAAGGGTAGTTGAGGTTTAACTACTGCAAGCTTGGATTCCCTACTTGTGTGATCATAGGGGAATGTGGGATCGCAGAGTAAGCATAGGACAGACCTGAAAATTCAGGTCTGTCGACTTTAGAACCACTAATGGAACTTATAATTGAACATTGCACAAGAAAATGTAATCATAGCATTAGCAATGAAATGGTTAGTTTAGCACGCCTTTCTTCCTGATATCTTTTATCTATTTATTTTATTGCATTTATTTTTTTGTAATTCTTAAAATCAATCTTAAAATAATTTTCAATCGTGAAAACAATCAAATTAGAACTATTAAACCTTAGCTCTTGGGACGACCTCGAATTTACCAAGCTACTGCACTATATACGACCGGGTTCTCTGCCCGTTAATGCATGTATCGGTAATCGAGTTTTATAAATTTTAAACTTGGTAAAATATTATTTAAAACAATTTACGCATCAATCAAGCACATCGAAAACCCATTTTTTGGTTTTCTATTTATACTGTCTGGAATTTGGTCTGTACGACGTATCTAGAGAGTTAGATATGACGTATCGGGGGTTTCTTGGAGTAGGAACCACGTTCGATATCTTCCAAAATATTTTATTACTTTATATTGAATACAACGTATAGATCTTTCCTTGATATGGCGTATTGGACTTTGTATCTTCTTGGTTTATTATGAAGTGCAGGCACATATACGCCATATCTTCCTTGATGGATACGGCGTATAGGATGTCAGAGTCAGTTTCTTCATATTTCTTCGTTTAAGCTCCAGAATGCGTGCCTTTTAGCTAATCTTCACCAAGTACTCCATAATTACTATAATTCTCAAATATAAATGATTAAGTAACAATTATTGCGATATATATACAAAATGGGTAATTTACATGGGATAAATAATGCTATAAAAGTAACGTTATTTGATGTCATCATTGTTCTTCTCCAACTTGTTTGTTTTTCCAGTTGGTCATACTACTTGGTGTTCTTCTCTTACTTGTTCCTCTACAACTTTTCAAGTATCAGCTTTGTTTTCATCAGCTTTGATTTCATCGTCACTGGATACGTCTTCAACCTCATCATCAAAGGCAGAAAGTGAACTGCTTGAGCTACCATAAATGTCCTTTGGCTCATCGAGAACGTCTGGGATAATACCAGATCCTTCACTTGAGCCTTTGGTATGTTGTTGGATTATATAGTCAAGTTTGTTGGCTTTGGTTGCTGTCTTCATGTCTGACATTAATTATGCAATATCAGATAAGGTTTCAATTCCTTTTAGCTTCTTTGAGTGATCCAAAGCTTCTTAAACTGACTCCTTGGGAACCTCTCTGCCAATGACAACTCCAGTTTGTCTTCGTATCAATGGTTCTTCAACATCATCATCTGTCTCTTCTGAGTCAGGTTCTCTTCCAATGATGAGACTTGCATGTGTTTCATGTAGACGTCGTTCTTCTTCTTGATGTTCTGTCTTTGTGAGTGATGCGTAAATTGTTTTAAATAATTTTACAAGTTTTAAATTTATAAAACTCATCTACCGATGTCTATATGCACTAACGGGCAGAGAACCCGGTCGTATGTAGTGTAGGATTTGGTAAATCCGAGGTTGTCCCAAGAGCTAAGTTTAACTATTTTTAATTTGATTATGTCACGTTTTGAAAATGGTTTTGAGTTGATTTGAAATTTAACAGGAGAATAAATTGCGAAAAGTAAATAGATAGAAGTGATCAGGGAGAAAGGCGTACTAACCTAGTTATTTCATTACTATTGTTATGATGTGTATTTCCTGTGCAATGTCTAAGTATCATTTTATTAGTGGTTCTAATATCAACATACCCGAATTGGCATTTGAGGTCTGCCCTATACTTCCTGTGATCCCGAATCCCCTTCAGGTCACAAAGGTAGGGCATCCAAGTTGCAATGATTAAACCTCAACTATCTTAAAGACCTGTCTATAACCTAGCTAGATTATAAACCCTCTTAGAAAGAGTATTTGCGCTTTTTAAGTGTTTAATGTGATAGAGGCGGTAATCTGGTAAATTCCTACACTATGGATAGATTCCAACCTACCCTAGTACCCTATTAACCCCATGTTCAACTAGTCCGCCTAATAATAGGATTAACAGGATCTAAAACACCCTTAACACTACCAAAACTCAAGGATCAATGACAGACTAAAAGGATATCTGATAAAGTGATAATTAAACATGAAACATTCAACATAACAATAGTAAATTCATAACTAGGCCATCACTAGAAGTGCTTAGCCGCTCATGATAACAATACAACAAGAATAAATGAAATGAATCATGGATTGAATCGTCATTAGTCTTACAATATGCATTTATGAACGATTAAATACAAAATTAAGTGAAGTGACTTCTCTCTTAGACTTCTGGTGGAATTCTTCGGGTTATGGAAGCTTGGTTCGCCCCTTGATACTGTGGTGGAAGGGTTGATGTTGAATGTGCTGAATGAGGGCTCTATTTATAAGTATCGATTCTATTATGGCGTAACCATAATGTATGTGTTACACCGTAACCATGCTGATGTGTACTTCCATGCTCTAGGCTTAAATTATGTTACGATGTAACTCTAGCGTTGATGTTACGCCGTAACAATGACTAGGATAACTCATCTTTCCTTAACGATGCTGGTTACGGCGTAAGAATGATGGAGCATTTACGCCGTAACTTTGGTACTGACTCATTCCTTCATTAATCTTGCTAACAGCATAACTCCTGCGGCGAGGTTACACCGTAACTGGCCTTGAGTTTCTTCATTTACTCGTTTTCCATGTCCAAATCCCGCGTCTCTTTGTTAGTCTCACTTGAATGGATCTTGAATTCTTTAGCTTGTGTAAGGTTTAGTTATGCAAGATAAATCCTACACAACTATGGTAGAAACTTTGTAAAATATATCAAAGATTATGCGGAATCTAATCTTTGATCAATAAGAAGAATATTTAATGGAACAGTAATTCTAATGAGCACACACATTAACAAACAAAGCTTCAATATATTAATACGAATACTCTAACTAGTATTAGGGTTACAAAACCTTGAAGCTATAACGATATCAAAACAAAAGATATCAAACTCTATGCCTTAGGACCGCCTTTTATACACCAAGGAGTCCTAGTCGATTTACAATATATTCCTAAAACTTAGAATATTCTCAAGGATCTATTATATAAATAACAATCCTTATTAACTAAGTAATCTTGATCTCCAATCAATCTTTATCTTTTATCTGAGTAGTCTTTATCCTTTCTCTGATAGTAGAAACTCTTCTAGCAGTCTTAATCTTTTTAGTAGTTGTAACTTTGTATTAGCAGCATTAACTCTGAACACTTACAGTAGTAACTTATACACCAGCAACATTAACTGTGTACAAGCAGTACTAACTACTTAGCATATTTTTCATTAAATTTATACTAGTAGTAGTAACATACACCTGAGCAGCAGTAACTTCAAACAGCATCAAGAAGCTTTTAATCCCAACAATCTTCCCCTAAACTTGATATTTTTCTTCAAAATCTTAAGTTTCTTCATTGAAAGCTTCATAATCACAAGGAGGATGCTTCCAAACACTTCATTGATTCTTGAGCTGTTTTGTGGTAAGCTTAAGAAGCTGATAACACATTTCATTCCAATGATTAGCTTTAAGCTTCTTGTTCAACATATCAGTAATTGTAGGTGCTGTAAGAGGATATCTCTTTTCTACCAACATATGAATGTGCACATTTTGCTTTCTCAATGAATGTACTCCACATGAATCATATAGCTTCCATTCTAATACTCTATAGTCTGATTGATTTTTCCATACTCGATCTTCAACATGTGGGTCAAACATTGTCTTCAAATCTCCATATAAAACTAAATCCAAGTCATCCACTGGTCTTGTTAATCCATACTTAGCTTTTACCAACTTGTACAAAGTTTCCAAGTCTTCTTTGTCAAAACTTTTAAGCATATGACTGAACATTAAGTACATCTTTGAACTTCCATCAACCCTGATTATCTGGTAATAGCTTTTCTTTCCTTCTTTATAGATCTTCCAGTCAACAATGCTTGGAGGCTTAGTAGGCAAAGGAATAGCATCAACTGCTACTTCCTCTTTATCAATAACGACTTCCATTAGACTTTTAAGCTCTGCTGTCTCTTTATCCTTATCCACCTTCTGCTTCTTAATACTTTGTTGTTCTAGCTCATCTCCTGCTCTCTTTGAACTGCTCTCTTGTGCTATCTCTACATCAGCTTTCTTTGAGCTTTCTTTCACCAACTCTGCATCCATATCTACAAATATGTTTACCCTTTTCATAGCTTTGTCAAATAACTTCTGAATAGAATCAAAAGATTTGTTCTTCAAGTCTTTGGGCTTCCATCCTTCCATGTTTTTCAGATAAGTACACATGATGCTCCTTTATTGAGCTTTTGTTGGTGGTATGTGATGTGTTCTAAAACACACATCCTTTTTACCCCGAAAAACACTATTAATCTGACTAAAAATGCTAAAATATGGATAATTATCATGCAAATATGTGTGTTTGGTGTTTTTATGTCTTGCAGGTAAAAATGGTTAAAAACGGAGCAAAAACGGGTATTTACGAGTTCGTTTCGATCAAGAGTGCTCAAATATCAAGATCAAGACAAAGTCGTGAAAAGTCCCCGAGCATGCCATTGGAAAGAGCGCGAGAAAACGAGTCCAACAGTGCCCTCAGATCTTATTAGGCTAGCCTGTAACCCACTTAACGGGCCGGGCCAGCCCATACTTGACAAAGGCCCATTTAAAAGCCCAACACAAAATAAATAAACTTGAGTTATAACATGGTGATGTCATCCCACGTCATAGGCACGTGCGAGGTAATTAAATCAAACATGTCACATGACATCCCACTCAATGAAATTGGTGAATAGCATGAGGCCACGTGGCAGATCAAGTGTTTAACATTCAAATTCAATACAAACTCAAGGAAGTCTAATCCAACAGATGTTATTGCTGCGTACTATTTAGGCAAAGAAAAAAGTCCACGTGGCGTCAAGCGAACGGTTGGATTCCTTTTCTACAACCACCCGATCCGAGGTCTCCCACAAAAATGCCAATCATTGGCTAGAAATCATGGAGAAATTTTTACAAAACTCTCCCTCACTTTGGCTATATATAGAGCCCGCTTCCCTCACTTGTGGAACGAGTTATATTTTAGGAGTAGAACTTTAGATTAGTTTAGACTTAGCTTATTTTCATTTTTAGCTTATTGTAGTTAGATTCCAACTTAATTGTAATTCGTAGCTTAATGTAAAAGCTTATTCCATCTTATTTTCTAAACTCGTGGCTTAATGGTTTAAATGAAATGAAGTTTGTTGTTTTGGAGCTTATTCTTCTAGCTTATTTTCTTTATTTCTCATACTAGCTTATTTCTGTCTTAAGCTAATTCTTTAGCTTATTTTTCAGCCTATTCCTCGAGCTTATTTATTAATAAGTAGATGATCAAATAAGCTATGTCTTAGCTATATGATTTGTTCACCTGTTTCTCACTGAACTCGATCTAATAAGCTTAAAAAGAAAGTTTGTTTTAGCTTATTCAAATTAGTTTGCTTATAAGTGTCTTGTGATATTTTTTTAATGGTCATTCGTGCTTATTGTTATTTAAGCTCATTGGATTTGTAAAAATTGATCTTAGTTTTCTTGTTCGATTCGGTAAATGCTTAATTGGTTTAGAAATGTCTTAGTTTGAAAAATTAATCTCTTTAGAGCTTATTAAGTCTAATCGTTCTTATGTTGGATTATGGTTGATTATAGCTTAGAGCTTATTTAGTTGTTAGATCCCATTTAGGTTTTGAGTAAAAGGCTTATATCTTAGTGTTTTGTTTTGTAATCTTATCGTTAAACTGGTTTTATAAATCCCATCCTTGGGTTGCGTTTGAATTAGATTTGGGATTGCTCTAGTTCTATAGTTTGGACCTGAGTTTTATTTGGGCTTGTGAATTCATTTGGGCCTCATCTAGTATTAGGTTGAGTTCGGTTTGTAGAAATTTCATCTTGGGCTCGTGGTTTAGTAGTAAGAGTTAATAGAAATTGCAATTTGCTAATTTGTTATAACTGTTTAACATCACAGTTTTGTTTATGATTTATGATTTTTAGTACTAGTCAACTCATGAGGCGAGGAGCTTAAGGGTTTATTTAGCTAGACCGAATTTGATTATTTGCTTTAGCTAAATAAATCGGGTGGTATTCGTTCATTTGCGGCTCTTCAATTCGGTTCCATTTTCTATTCTTTTTCAATTAATTAGTGTAGCTTAGTTTAAAAATGTTTTGCTTTGCTTATATATCTTTTATTATATATCGTTCTTCGCTATTTGCTATGTAGTTTTATATAGTTTATTAAATGTTTAATTTAAAACCAAAACCAAAATATTTGTCATTCAAGCATCAAACGAAATATTTTCATGAATTTCAATTCATCTCTCGTCGTGGAAACGACACTGGGAAGATAGACTATTACTTGTCCTCAAGTAATTTTCTTATCTAACGGGAAATACTATATATTATTACGACACGCGTTTGACGTTTATCAAAATGGCGCCGTTGCCGGGGAGAGTTGTACGATTTTCATGTGGTGTTTGAAGTTAGTGCCTTGAAGATCTTTTCGTCTTGAAAGTTTATTTTCGTATAAATATTAAAAAATATAAAAAAATTTAAAAATCCAAAAATATTTTATTTTTCTATTTTATTTTCTTTTATTAAAAAAAATCTTCGTTATCCTCTCAAGTGTTTTATTCTTATCTCTTTATCTTCTCATATTGTTTAATTCTTCACGATGTTCTTTTCTTTCTCTCATTCCCATGATCCTCGAACCATGGAGGATTTTTATCGACTGTCACTCATCGGTAGAGGAGGTCTGATCGCTCTGACAACCGTTCCGGGAACCGATTTTGTATTGAAAAATCATATGGTTCAGTTGCTTCGACAGAACTGCCAATTCCATAGATTTGAAGGTTAAGATGCAAACGACCATTTAAATAAATATTTATCTATCACCCAATTCATTAAGCAAAATGGAGTTTCTCAAGACATCATCAATCTAAATCTTTTTCCATTCTCTTTAACCCACGAAGCTGAATCTTGGTATTATCATCTTAAAACTCATTCTATTCACACTTGGGAAGAGATGTTCCTCAAGTTTCTTTCAAAATACTTTCCATATTCTAGAACGGTGCAACTTAGAAAAGAAATTCTTAATTTCTAGCAATTGCCTATCGAATCAGTATTTGAAGCTTGGGAAAGATTTAAATCTTGTTTGCGGAGATGTCCCGACCATAGAATTTTGCTTCTTAATCAAATCCTTACTTTTTTCAATGGAATTACGATGATTGACCAAGAAAGATTTATGGTGGCTGCCGGCGGTAATTTCATGCGGAAGACTCCTTAAGAAGCTTATGATTTAATCGAGAATATGACACAACATCATTTTTAGTGGGACGCCGAAGTGTACTATAACACTACCACTGATATGAGTGCTGATTATTTTGAGACTACTTTCGCTTTGAGAGAACGAGTTGAGGTCCTTGGAAAGCAAATTGGATATACAATTCAAAGTGTTCAACATAATCCAGGACCAGGTCATCCTAACTCCTTTTACTATTCAGACTCTAATAAAAGTGATGACGATGAACCTTCTGAGATGATTGAAGATCAGAAATCAATTCACCATTTGAGTGGCAGTCCCACTCCTTCTTCTGACCTTGTGGTCCCGTTTTTTTCTCCTTCTCTCACTCCCACCGGGTATAGTGACTCTCTCATGGAGGAGACCGACACCCTTCTTTCTCATATTGATGATTCTTTTCCTTAATATGAAACATTTTACTTTGATATTGAAGAGAAGAGTAGTGGCAGTACCACTTCTTATTCTAATCATTCTCTTCCTGAATATGAATCATTCTATTTTGATGACGATCATATTGAAGAGAAGAGTAGTGGTAGTACCATTACTCATTCTATTTTTTCTCTTCCTGAATATGATTCGCTTATCTTTGATCTTTTGATTAATCCGTTTCCTCCTACTGATAGGAGTGTTTCTCATCATGAGGAGTTCGCCGATGAACTCGCTCACATCATATCTCTACCGGAGTATGACCGTTTTTACTTTGAGCTTGAGATCGATCCAGGAGAGTCTACTAGTGTTGCGGAGAAAAATATATTTGATTTATCATCAACTAAGGATTCTACAAGTATTGAGCTTAATGATTTTCCTTTCCTCTTATCTGATTGTGACTTAATTTTTTCTGAGAAATTTTCTGAGATCGATCTTTTAGTCATATTTCCTTCTGGAGATAAAGACAAAGTCTTTGATCCCGGAATATTAGCCATCAATGGAGTTCACTCTAAGAGATTTTCCATTCTCCTTATGGATGACTTTTATTCTATTCTATTCGTTAGAGATTTTCTTATCCTGACTGATCCTTCTAAGATCAAGACTTTTCTATCATTTCCCTTCAGAAATGAAGATAAGGTTTTCGATCCCGGAATTCTCATTATAGATGGAGTTTTCTCTTTCACGAGAAAATCTCCACATCTTCTGATTAATAGTTTCATGATCGATAAATGTCATATCTTAAGTGAAATTTATTTGATGACCGATCATTCGGTCAGTTTTCTCCCCAAGGACAACTAAATTCGGGGCGAGTCAAGCTAGGGACTCGTTAATAATTAAGCTCTTCTTAGGAGGCAACCCGTGTCTTTTCTTCTTTCTATTTTTTTAATAAATAAGTGTGTGATTATAGAGCCCTAGTGTGGGGGTGTGCCTATTTCTTTGGTATGTGGTACCATTTTTGTAAGATTCCTTAAGATCATGAAGACCCGTGCTTGTTTTCAATCCTTCAAATGCCCGGTCTTCGATCTTCTGCTTATTATGGAATCATCAATCCTGATCATGTATATTAATTGTGTTTCTCATTTCACGCTTGGAATTACTAGCATTTGCCTTTTTCGTTCTTAAGTGTGGGAGTAAAACCCGACATTTTTAAACATTGAGGCCAATGTTCGGTTCTAAGTGTGGGGGGAGGATTTCTATCGAAATGTGATCATACATGTGCCTATATGTGTTCCCACGCAACCCCGTTTTGACCAAAATTTTAAAATTTTATTGTTTATAAAAAAAAGAAAAAAAAGAAAAAAAGAAGAAAAAAAAGAAAAAAAAATGATGAAAATATAAAATATAGAAATATGTAGGCCCAACTAAGGAGATTTTTGACTTAACAGAGTTTTACACTCTAGCTTTCCCCTTAGCTTTCGAGACTTAGCGTTTGCTTAACTTTAAAATTGTGCAAAAACGAAAAATGATAGAGTTGAATATAAGTTAGATGCTAAGCGTGGAGTAGTTGGATTTCTTTAGAGCTCATAGAGGTTAATTGTGGCTTTTTTTCTCCCACCAGCTTAATAAACGTTATATAATTGTTAAATAAATAAAGTTACTTTGGTTTTTGCGATTCTTAGTTTAAATCCCTTCATAGAGATTCATTCTGGTGAAAGTAAGGTACACATCGAGGTTTTGTCAGTGTTGTGGGGAAATAGACTCCTAGACCATGGTCGGCTCGCATACCGATGTGGCAGTTCTTAAAAGACCACGGGACTTGAAATTTGGATAATAATAATAAGTTATGTACTAAACCGAAGCCGAAATAAGACCACTACCTCTTGCCGGCTCACAACCGATGTGGTAGTCGTTTAAAGGGTGGAGGTAATAATAATAATAAAACTGTGGGCTGATAAAAGTTTACTGCATCTTGCCAGCTCACAACCGATGTTGCAGTCTTCTAAATAAGGCACATAGTAATAATCTGAGACTGATAAAAGTTTGCTGCATCTTGCCGGCTCACAACCGATGTTGCAGCCTTCTAAAAGGTCAAGGATCTCCTGGTCAAAATAAGACTCCTGGACCATGATTGGCTCGCATACCGATGTGGCATTTGTTTAAAGGATCGGGAGGATTCATAATGTTGCTATAATAATAATAAGAATAAAGCCAAATTTCGACTTCGGGGTTATCTAAATAAAGCCTCCGTCTCTGGACTTGTAGTTGAGTTGTTTCAGATGAAATAAAAAGGATAACCCCTAAATCATGCGAAATTAGAACCTTATTGTGGACCTTATTCTCACCATATCGTCTCTTTAGAAAATGATTTCAAACTAATTATGGTCTAAACTGAGTACCTTTATATTAAAAATAAGGCCATAATTTATTTGTCACTAATAATAATAATAAAAATCCTTAGAGGAATTAGGAATAAGAGAGCGAAAAGTAGATGCGTTTACACAATTAGCATTTATGAGTAGTGTTAGCATCTAATCTTATATTTGGCTGTGATTTCATTTTAAGCTTAGTTTGGGGATTGTAAAAAGTCAAGGATGACGAACTCCCGTTCTTAAAGCCTTTTAAATAAATTTTATAAAATTTTGTCTTAGCTATTATTTAATAAGTGGTCAAAACAGGGGCGTTTTCGAAACAAATATCATTTACCATATTAGCTAGACGTGGATTCACCCGCTTCGGCATCTTGTAATTAGCAGCATGGTGACCTGGCTGGTCACAGTTGTAGCAAGTCTTCTGGAACTTATATTTCATAATTCCAGCTTTAGGAGCAAGGTACTCAGCTTTCCCTTTGCCCTTTTTGTCATTCTTCCCTTTGCCTTTTCCTTTTGCCTTAGAATTGGACTTTGAAGATGACCCAGCATGCTCAACCATATTAGCCTTGGCAGAATCAGGTGTATAAGTGTTTTTCTGAGCCAGCTTGTTGTCCTCTTCAATACGAAGGCGAACAACCAAGTCTTCAACACTCATCTCCTTTCGCTTATGCTTCAAGTAGTTTTTAAATTTTACCCAGCTTGGAGGTAACTTTTCAATAATAGCTGAAACTTAAAAAGTTTCACTTAAAGTCATTCCCTCAGCATGAATGTCAGGTAGCAAAACCTACAGATATTGAATCTGGGTTATCGCATTCCTTGAATCAACCACCTTGTAATCCAAAAAATGAGCTACCATGAACTTATTTGTACCAGCATCCTTAGTTTTGTACTTACGTTCCAATGACTCCCGTAATTCTTTGGCAGTCGTGGTCTTGCAGTACACGTTGTACAAAGAGTCCACCAAACCATTCAAAACAGCATGCCATTAGAAAGAGCGTGAGAAAACGAGTCCAACGGTGCCCTCGGATCTTATTGGGCCAGCCCGTAACCTACTTAACGGGCCAGGCCAACACATACTTGAAAAAGGCCCATTTAAAAGCCCAACACAAAATAAATAAACTTGAGCTATAACATGGTGATGTTATCCTACGTCATAGGCACGTGCGGGGTAATTAAATCAAACATGTCACATGACATCCCACTCAAAGAAATTGGCGAATAGCATGAGGCCATGTGGCGGATCAAGTGTATAACATTCAAATTCAATACAAACTCAAGGCAGTCTAATCCAACAGATGTTATTGCTGCATACTATTTAGGCAAAGAAAAAAGTCCACATGGCATCAAGCGAACGGTTGGATTCCTTTTCTGCAAACATCCGATCCGAGGTCTCCTACAAAAATGCCAATCATTGGCTAGAAATCATGGAGAAAATTTTACAAAACTCTCCCTCACTTTGTCTATATATAGAGCCCGCTCCCTTCACTTATGGAACGAGTTAGATTTTAGGAGTAGAAATTTAGATTAGTTTAGACTTAGCTTATTTTCATTTTTAGCTTATTGTAGTTAGATTCCAGCTTAATTGTAATTCATAGCTTAATGTAAAAGCTTGTTCTAGCTTCTTTTCTAAACTCGTGGCTTAATGGTTTAAATGAAATGAAGTTTGTGTTTTGGAGCTTATTCTTTCAGCTTATTTTCTTTATTTCTCGTACTAGCTTATTTCTGACTTAAGCTAATTCTTTAGCTTATTTTTCAGCCTATTCGTCGAGCTTATTTATTAATAAGTAGATGATCAAATAAGCTATGTCTTAGCTATTTGATTTGTTCTCCTATTTCTCATTGAACTCGATCTGATAAGCTTAAAAATAAAGTTTGTTTTAGCTTATTCAAATTAGTTTGCTTATAAGTGTCTCGTTCTATTTTTTTAATGGTCATTCGTGCTTATTGTTATTTAAGCTCATTGGATTTGTAAAAACTGATCTTAGTTTTCTTGTTTGATTTGGTAAATGCTTAATTGGTTTAGAAATGTCTTAGTTTGAAAAATTAATCTCTTTAGAGCTTATTAAGTCTAATCATTCTTATGTTTGCTTATGGTTGATTATAGCTTAGAGCTTATTTAGTTGTTAGATCCCATTTAGGTTTTGAGTAAAAGGCTTATATCTCAGTGTTTTGTTTTGTAATCATTTCGTTAAACTGGTTTTATAAATCCCATCCTTGGGCTGCGTTTAAATTAGATTTGGGATTGCTTTAGTTCTATAGTTTGGACCTGAGTTTTATTTGGGCTTGTGAATTCATTTGGGCATCATCTGGTATTAGGTTGAGTTCGGTTTATAGAAATTTCATCTTGGGGTCGTGGTTTAGTAGTAACAGTTAATAGAAATTGCAATTTGCTAATTTGTTATAACTGTTTAACATAACAGTTTTGTTTATGATTTATGATTTTTGGTACCTGTCAACTCATGAGGCGAGGAGCTTAAGGGTTTATTTAGCTAAACCGAATTTGATTATTTGCTTTAGCAAAATAAATCGGGTGGTATTTGTTCATTTGCGGCTCTTCAATTCGGTTCCATTTTATATTCTTTTTCAATTAATTAGTGTAGCTTAGTTTAAAAATGTTTTGCTTTGCTTATATATCTTTTATTATATATCGTTCTTCGCTATTTGCTATCTAGTTTTATATAGTTTATTAAATGTTTAGTTTAAAACCAAAACCAAAATATTTGTCATTCAAGCATCAAACGAAACATTCTCGGGAATTTCAATTCATCTCTCGACGTGGAAACGACACTGGGAAGATAGACTATTACTTGTCCTCAATTAATTTTATTATCTAACAGGAAATACTATATATTATTACGACACGCGTTTGATGTTTATCAGTATGTTCCTTTTCCCTTCTGCTTTTTTTTTGCTTCAAAGTGCTTCCTTCTTTTCTCTAAGAGTTATTGAAACAATATATCCCTTTCTTCAATGGTCAACTCTTCTTGTTCTCTTGCTTGCAATCTTTCAGCTAATAACTAATAAGCCTCAATCTTTGCGTGTATATCATCCCATGTTTCTTTCAAGTCAATGTTGGCTTCAAATTCAGCTTTCTCTCTTTTAATCCTTTCATGTTCATCAAATTCAGCTTGTAATCTTTGAGCCACTTCCTCATCGGTTGATCTTTCTTTGACAATTTCTTCACAGGTTCAGGTTCAATCATTTTTGCTTTACCCTTGTCCTGAATCTTTGCCTGTGATGGTTGTTGTGAAGAAACTGTTGGTGTAGGTGATTGCTCTTGTTCATGAATAACAAGCCCTTTAGCCTTGGGTCTTGTGCTAACAGCTGTAATTTTTGTAGCAGCAATTGTTGTTGTAAGTGTTGGTGTTGTTCTTATTTATTCACTTGGCTCTTCTACAACATTGGCTTTTTCCTGAACTTTTTCACTTTTCAAAGCTATAAGTGCTTAAGCCAAAGTGACTTCATCAACACTTAAGTTCACATCTTTATCAGACACTCCTTGTTCTGCAACAAATACTTCTTCACCAGCAAGATCACTTACATCAAACATTATATCCTCACCATACCTCCCCTGAGTTTCATCAACCAAAGTAATATCTGCATCTTTATCAATGTCATAAATTTTCCTCCCCCTGTTTGGATGCATCCTCCTAATCACCCAAACTAGCTTCATTAGATGAAACTATTCTTGCAGATCTACCAACCTTGTATAATCTTTTGAGCTTGTGAGTTCTTGATCCTCCTTTCTTATCTAACTTCTTGACTCTCAGTTTTAAACTTGTAATCTCCTGAGCTTGAGCAGTCTTTGTGTTCTCCAGGCCAATAACTCTATTTTGCAAGTTGGTACATAATTCCATCAATTCCTGAAGTTTCAATCTATCCTCACCACTTCGAAGTGTGTTACCTCTTGTGAGCAGTGGATCATTGAAAAGTTTAGATACATTCTCAGACCTAGTTTGAGCAATTGTATCCCCTATGGTTTCTTGACGCCTGGGACCACCACCTGAACTAGTTCCTAGGGAACTTGGTTCATTAGGTGTTGCCTTGGATTTGGTCTTATTGATGTTACCCCTGTCCTGCTCTGCATTTAAGCCAGTAGTAGTAGTGGCAGCCCTTTCCAAACTATCACCCCTCTCCTTATAAATATCCTCATCTGCAACATTAGTTATAGGACCACTAGGCTAAGGTACTTTAGTGTCCTTTCTCTTTGTCCTTCTTGATCTTTGTTTCTTTTGGGATTTAGATGTTGATGGTTTAATAATAGTGGGTGTGTGATGGGAATCAGTTGGTATTGCTAAACCTTCACCTATTTCAGCTTGATTTTGCACCACCATTGTTGGAAACAAAGGTGTTTCCCTTCCTTAAAAACCTTTTCCTACCCTCTTTATATTTCCAAAGATCTTCTTAGTATGAGAGGGTGTTAACATAAATCCTCTTGTGACTTGACATCCCCTCAAGTTGTTTATCCAAAAAGACTTGTATAAACCTTGGATACATCAAGAATTTTACCAGCATTATCCAAGTTCTTCACCATACTTTCTAATATGTACTTTGAAAAGTTGAACTTTTGGTTTGTAGCTAAGCAGATAATTAAAGAAGCCATAGTGCTACTAAATTTATTCCATGCAGTAGTCTTAGCACTTAGGCATTGCAAAATGGTATGAATAAGGAATTTCCATTTTGGGGAAAAGAATGCCTTATAGAATGTAAGCTTCTGTGAAAGTTTTTCATATCCCATCCTTGTAAGTTCTTCAAAAATGGTAGCATTTGGCAAGCAATCCGTACCTTCCTCATCATTCAGTTAAAGGTCACGTCTAACAGATGCTTCAGTAACACTTATCTTCTTCCCATCCACTAGGGCTTGTAACTATACTTCCCCATTGATAGTTTTTACTTTGGCAGTAGCCCAGAATTGTTCAATACATAAAGTATAGATCGTAGAATTAACTGTTAGTGCATACTTGATAGTATGTGCATTAAGAAAATCCACTATCTGCTCAAACCCTTCACTTTCAGCGGGTTTAGCCAAAAATGCGACCAAATTGTGAGTATCAGCAAACTGTAGGGTCGTCATTGTGTTAGGTTTTGATGATGAATGATGAAATTGAGTTAGGGTTTGTGATTAGAGAGTATATGATTGAATGAAATCGATTAAATGAGTGAATGAAACCCTTAATCGAAGTATTTATGAAACTACCCTCAACAACATTAACATTCATCAGTAGTTGTAAGTTATGCCTAGCAGCATTAACTTTCAACAACAGTAGTAAGTTTATGCCTAGCAGCATTAACTTTCCCCAGCAGCAGTAAGTTTATGCCTACCAGCATTAACTTTCCGTAGCACCAGTAAGTTTATGCCTAACAACATTAACTTTGAATCACCAGCATTAACTCCAATTCCATTCTAATAAGCTTTTCCATAATCAAATTAACATTTTAGCTCACAAAAACTCTCTGTCTGTTTTTGATTTCTCTCAATTCTTTTTACTCACAATTCTCTCTTTCTGTTTTTAAACAACTCTCTTTCTGTTTTTCATCTCACAAATTCTCTCAATTCTTTTACTCAGCAAAACTCTCTGTCTGTTTTTAATTTCTAAACATCTCTCTTTCTTTTTTTATTCTCACCAACTCTCTTAATTCTTTTTCTCATAATTTTCACAATGTTAATTATACCAGTAGTATTAAGTATAACTAACAGCATTAACTTAGCAAATTAAGTATATAACTAGCAGCACCAATTATACTTAACAGCAGAAACTTTTAATGACATGAATAACTTTAACACCCCCAAATTTACACGCAGCGGAACCAACATTGGGTGTTAAATCATAGCTCAATTACACATAAATTACCAAGAACGACTCAAAAGAGACGTTATAAAACTTAGTTCCATTTATAGAAATTCAGAGTGCAAAAGTTGTCCAACAGGATCATAACCAAAACCAACATACATGTCTTAAAACCATAACCATATTTTAATTGAATTAGGTGGTGGAGGGGGTGCGAGAGTGAGACCGAGAGAGAGCGAGAACGTGATTTAGACATAATTGGAGAAGATGGAGTCCAGAGGCTCCGCCTCGTGTGTGCAGCGCAGAGTCTTCTGACGCATAGTGTCGAAGACCGGGGTTGTTAGGAAAAAGAAGGCTTTTGAGTTAGTCAACAAAAATTGTGGTGAGGTGAGGGATCAAATAGAGTTTTTAAGAGGATATAAGGGTAGACACAATTTAATTCTTCGAGTTGTCTTTGTTGTTGACATCACCATATTCAACTTATATTGATATTAGCTATGAACATGAACCTTAACGTTAACAAATATCTTGTATGGATGAAAGTTGAAAAAATCGGGGTGTTTTGAATTTTCCTAATTGTAGAAATTATAAGTAGAAGGGGGAATGGGGGGGAAATATGGATGGACCTTTATAAATGACAGGATGGGGAATTAAAATGTTGATTGTGAGTGGGATTAGAGAAAAAATATTAGATTTTTTATGTTATTGATTGTTGTATTTTGATTTGATAAATATGGATATAATATAATAATTCTGTCCAGCATACCATAAAATCTCTTGTGTTCAATTTTGTAAAACAAGCATGTATCTCCCTCGCGGGGTTTTATAAATACAATTTAAAAGTTAAAAGGCGAGGCTATGAACTCACCATGAATAGGAGCAACGCCAATCGAGACACAAAAAGGTAAAACGCCAGAAATCAACCACGACCTATTAATATTAATAATATATTATTAATATTCGAATTACATAAATTATGCAACTTATTATATTATATGCATGATAGTTTGTTCATTAGGAATCCATGTAATTCATACTTCACTTATTATTACCATTGGTTACTTATTTTCTGAAAATTTCGTCGATTCACTAGCAACTAGTTACCGCTTAACGACTTACCATATGACCTCAACACTTGCTTATACTCATTCTCCAGGTTCATATACATCTTAACTTACTACCACACTTGCCCCAAAGGTTCTAAGTAAATTTTACCTTTCGTTAACTCTAGCTTATCGTAACTAGCTCGAAACAGGGCCTGCTGAAAGTTATCAAAAGTTTGGCAACAGTAGGTGCCCTTAAAAATTTTATAAAAATCTGAAAAAAATACAGTAGCTCCCACATATTATGTACAATCTTCAGTTTAAATTTCGTCCAAAAATATTAAGTTTTGACCCGCCTCTCACTCATCTTTACAAACGAAATTCTGGACAGCCAACACAGTTTTAGCACTTAATCATGTACAAAGGTTTTGACTAACTTTTACATCTTAAAAATCGACGAGGCCTAGTTCGTTTGAAAGTAGACTCGAAGTAGATAACTTTAGGGTCCTGAAAACCTAGAAAATCTTTTGGCATGACCAATATTATAACGTCGCAAAGTTGACCCAAATTCGGATATAAAAGCTGCCATTTTCTGAAAATTGCCGAAACCATTTCCTAACTAGAATCGGCCATAACTTTTTCGTTTTTAAGAGTTAGAAGCTCTAATTTATACCAAAACGATCATTGGAACGACCTCTACCATTCTAGACACTAAAATCTTGGTTCTCAACACACTAAACCCGCTGATTTTTAGTCCAAACTTTCTGCCCTAATTAAGGGTTATAAAACCTTTCAATACATCCTTAATATTGCCCCCACAAACACTTTCAATATGCTTAGACTAATCTATAACTCATACTAAACCTATGAAATCATTCTCAAACCTTCTAAAGATCAAAAATTATCAATTCCATGGATTCCTAACTATTGATTCAAGCATGCATGCATATACACAATAATGATTAAAACAAAAAGGTTAGAAAAATACTTACAATACAATCAATTAAAAGAAAGATCAAAAACAATAAACCCTTGCGGGTTTATACCCTTGACCGAACCACAAGGAGAAACAAAACGAACCAAATATCAACTTTTGTTCACCCGAATCTTGAATATAACTTTCTTGATCAACCATTACTAATATCTAATACCTTAATTCACCTAAATCACCAATCTTGAATAATAAAAGATTTTCAAAATTTTCTTGCATGTTTAATTTTTTTGAGAGGAAAGATTAAGGATATTTTTATGAGCAATTTGGTATATGATTGAGAATTTTTGATGAAGATTTGAAGGTTCAATTTGTGGTTATTGTTGGTGTTTACTCGAACAGAAAGAAAAAGAAAAGAGATAGAGAAGTTTTTGATCGTTGTAGAGAAAAAAATAGGAAGTGTGTGTGTGTTTTCGGTTTGTATAAAAAATATGGGTTTTGGGCTTGAGTTTATAAAAGAAAGGAAGGTTTATAAAAATAAATGTGGGCTTGTTGTTATAAAAAAAATATGGGTTATTGTTTGGGCTTTGGGGTTTCCGAAAATTACAAAGAAAAGGGAAGGGGCTTCGGCCCAATTTTTGTTAAACGCTACATCATTTAAATCTCGATCCTAAAATTTTAAACCCGACTCGCTAATTTTTATAAAAACAAAATTTTAATTTCGGTTCGGCCTGACACGAATAAAATATGAAAAATAATAAATAAATAAATAAATATATATTAAACAAAAATTTAATAATTTTCACAATTAAAAATACGGAATTCGTTGATTTCTCGATCGGTAACAATTAAAATAAAATATAAAATTCGCGAAAGAATTTAATGACGATTTTAATAAAAACCGACTGAATTAATAAAATGAATTATTTAAGATTTAGAGAATAGTTATAAATTCAGAATAAGTAGTGACCTTAAATACGGGGTTTTACATTCTCCCCTCCTTAAGGGAGCGACGTCCCGGCGCTCGATTTCTCCTATTCGCTTTACACTTGCTCAAGAAGTGTTTCTGAAGAAATCTTCTCGTTTATTAATAAAAGTGCGATTTTTAAGCGAAAACATGAGATTTTGACTAAACGTGACTAATACATGAATTTTAACGAAAGATGTCAAAATTAGATTTCAAGGTAGCCAGGGGATTTCATAGATAGAATAAACACGGTAAACACTTAAACGGATAAAATGCCTAAAATAACTTAAGATTAACAAGAAACGAGAAATCGCGAATCGCGTGAATCGTAAAACACAAAAATTCACTTTACTAGAAAATGAGAACAAGGTATGAATTACATATTGACATTAAAATACGGAATGCCACATTAGAAGAACCCGTCCCGGATTTTTATATTGTTTTAATCATCGACGGTCGATCAAGAGGAAGAGTAAGGGTACTTGTTTCAAATTTTGTTTTAAAACTAGGCTTAGGCACTTTCTAGGTTATGAAAATGTGAAGTTCGTTCGGTTATGGAATTAAAATGTTAAGTCATTCTTAAAATGAAAAAAAAAAATGAAAATATTTATTATAAGGATTTAATCCAGGGTTGGTGAAATGAAACGAAATCCCTAGTAAAGAGAGAAATATTAAAACTATGTCATTGAGAGATAAAGTGCGAATAATATCCTTAGTGGGTCAACATTTTTTTTCTTTTTTTTTAAGGTACTTATTGGGTTTTTCTTGACAAAGAGGTCGTTCAATTGAAAATTATTTGTAAAAATATGTTCATAAAACACTTTGGTGCTCTTTAGAAAACTTGGTGATAAAGGTACGAAGAACGCTTTGTTAAACTCTCTGATTCCGTTAAGAGTCGTTTGTTGAAACGAAGTTTAAATCGGTCATTTCATCAAGATGTGATAAAAATGTGATGTATAAAACATGTAACTTGACAGGTAGGGCTTTGTGTCATTTTAAACATTAGTTATAGATTGTACAAAAGGAGGATGTTTAGAACCGACTCTTAAACTTGAGAAGGTCATTTTGGTAATTTAGACACTTGTAAAAAAAAATTTGTAAAATTTTCATAAAAACTTATGAAAATTTATAAAATCCGTAAAGGTATCTAGCGCATCAAAGGTAGACATGGAACGTGCTTGAGGTTTGGCAGAGTAACAAGATAGCAACGAAGATAGAACATGTGACAACAATCACATGATGTTTAGGCAATGGTATGAGGGAACGAATTGAATGTCGTGAGGATCCTTAAAGGAAAGAATAGAATATAAGTGTCGGCGATAAGAAAATAGGAAAAGAAGAATTTATCAAGTCGTCAATTCATGAGACGATCACGGTCATCACTTAAGATTTGCGGCTGACAGATACACAACCAAAAAAGAAACCCATACAACAAATCTCAAATCGAAGAAAGTTTTTAGATCGGCACTTGTACAAAAGAGACAAGGTTAGCGATTAAAAGAGAGAAGTCAACGCATGGTTCGCACAAACAAATTTCGAGTCAAAAGAAAGACGATCATCATGACGGATATACGTAACTCATTTATTCATACTTCATTAATCACATTCGGAGGCATCCCGGAGATCTACCAACCCTACTCAAAGAATGTTGGTCGAGGAGAAAGCATAGAAACGTCAGAACTTCCAAGTTCGGTATCAATGGTCGATAATTAGACAAGCGGTCTAAAGAATTTTATCGTGAAAAGAAAACAAAATGGGAAGTAGAACAACAATTGTTAAGTAAGAACGTACCCGTAGGTGGGTAATTCGTTCGAGAAATGATAAGGGCACGTATGTGGATGTCCCTAATTTGTACTACTTGCATACCACACCAATTTTTTTTAAATACGGGTAAAAGTTTATTTTTATCAAGATCTTACGGTGACTACTATCCAGCCTTGCATGGCTCCTCCTAAATTATACATAGGTGATCAGGCTATGTATAATTAAGGACTAGCAATGCAATGCTCAGATTCGTCAAATTAAGGATTTTTTTTGTATAAACCATACCGTTTAGAAATAATGTATGAAACGCTATATAATTTGGAGGTGAAGTAATTTGCTAGATAAATAAGAAATTTTAAGAGGTTACAAAAAAATATTTTATAAGACCCATGTAGAACAATTTGTAAAACGATATCGATTTAACTTTTAAACGTGACGTTACATTAACTGTTAAAAAAATGAGGAGTGGTTTACATAAGATATAAGGATGGCTTACAAAGTAATTGGTTACAATATATAATAGGGCTTTCAAAGGGTTTAGCCGAAGTCGTTATGAGACACATGGTATCAATGGTAATTTAAGAGCATGAAGACAAGGGCTTTAAATGCGACCTAAAGCAATGATGCGCAATTAGGGAAAGGAAAAGTAAAATACAATGACACATAAGTCATATATATAAAAGAATAACGGAATCCATTTGTGTGCACCTCCTAAGTTATTTGACAAAACATGCTTTTAAGAAAGTGTACTATTCGTTTTCGAATAACACCATTATCGCGAAAAAAATTATTTGTGGAAAGTTTCTATTTTTAGAAAGTTTCTATCTTTGGAAAGTTTCCGATTTTAGAAAGCTTAGAAAATTAAGACATTAATACTGACTCGTAAAAATGTTCATTTTTCCAACAATATTAGCTCACCACAAGTTTTATCCAATTACTTCACTTCATAAGTTTATCAAGTATATATATGCGACACGAACCCAAAATTACTATTTTTAGACATCACCAAACGCACTCAAACACTTGTTAGTTGTAAAATACTATTCGTTGAAGTTTTACGAGCTCAAACGAACTCAAACGCCTGAGTACCATATTTTAATAATCCTATCAACTTTGACCTTCTAAATCAATTTTTTTTCCAAGTTTGACTTTTATTATAAATTTTCTAGATTCTGACCCGTTCAAAACGACCCGCAAAAATACATTTTCACGACTCGGACTCAAAAGAGATTTTATGCAAAACGACATTCCGGACAACTTTTTAGTTTTAGCCGAGACCTGAAACTCGACAGAAAATGACCAAAATACCCCTGCAAGTTTCTGCAGCAAATAATTATAAAAACGCAGCCTTGTATTTGTGTTTTTGACCCGTCATAAGGCGTTTTTAAACCTAGATCGCCTCGCGAAAAGGTAAAACGGCATTTTGAACAACTTTCTAGTTTTAACGAAAGGCCGGTTCGGACAAGAAAGGGCCTGAAACGTCACTCGAAAACTGCATCAGCAACTAATAATAAAAATAGTGCATAATTTATTTTAAACGATTTCTAAACTTCCGATGGCCATAAAAACTTCGTTTTTGAGAGTTACGGGTCGAATTTTATATCAAAACGACCGTCTCAACAAGTACTAACATATTTTTATGCCTAACTTTTATAAAAAGACCTTTACAACATCCTTAAACCACATTCTAATTTTCTTCATAAAATATATTTTTCGACATACCAAAAATTCAACCAAATTCTCAAATAACAAATACAACCGCAAACCTACTCTCCATCATCTAAGATTTATTTCAACACTTTTTAAATGATCACAACTTATATACACACATATCTTATAGATTCCAAAACAATGAAAACTAAATTATACTAGTGGGCAAATAAAAAAATAGTATTAAAAAAAATGCTTCAAGAATGCCAACAACACAAATAGAAAGTAAAACGGTGACATGAAAAGCCAACGAAAAGATTGCAAAAATCCACAATATTATTCAATATGATTTCAAGAATTTATCCAAGATGTTTCTCGTGAATAAGCGCACCCGGTCGAAAAGCAATTCGGATATCTATATGGATAGCTTAAAAGGAGTTAAATAAGGGAAGTAACGCACACGAGTAGTAAAACGACAATTGTAAAAAAAATCTCATCGGATAAAACACTTACGTAATCCCAAACAATCGTACCGCGAAGGTACGCACAACCGATTAAAAGTAAGTCAGGTAAAATAGTCGGTTCGAATCGAACGAGTATATGTAATCGGTAATTACATACCTATATTAGATAAAAATAACGTGAAAGATGATATGGATGCTCAGTCAGATGTGTATGTGCTCAGTAACGGTTGCAGGAAATGCAGTGACGACAAGAATGGCTATTACTAGAAGTATACACCAGGTGTGTTCATACATCTATTTCTCTATATAGATGATATGGTTTTTCTTGCGAATGCAAGGCCGAGATCTGGGCTACCAAGGATTTGCTGGATAAAGCAAAGGGAAATGTACTTGGTATAGAGATCGTCAGGGATCAGAGTGGTAATACTCTGAGGGTGTCATAGTCCAGGTTTTACAACAGAAAGTTAGTACAAGACTTTGTTGGAGGGACACTCCATACTGTCGTTGGAGGGTATTCTATCAAGGGATTGTGATGTGGAAAAGAATGGTAAGTGGTCATGTATATATGCAGTTGGAAGCCAGGAGTATTTTAACACCCCCAAATTTACACGCAGCGGAACCAACATTGGGTGTTAAATCATAGCTCAATTACACATAAATTACCAAGAACGACTCAAAAGAGACGTTATAAAACTTAGTTCCATTTATAGAAATTCAGAGTGCAAAAGTTGTCCAACAAGATGATAACCAAAACCAACAAACATGACTTAAAACCATAACCATATTTTAATTGAATTAGTGAGGAATGGAACTTTAAAAACAATTTAACAAAATAAAATAGCGCAAGCTCCTCCTCGTGTGCTCCAAGTCTTCAACCTTGATTACCTGAGATAAAACATGCTTAAAAAGTCAACAAAAATGTTGAGTGAATCCATAGAGTTTATAAGAGATAAAAGGGGAACACAAGTTTAATTCATCGAGTGACTTATTTTACGGACAAGCCATTAATCACGTTTCTATTGCAATGAGCTCATGACACCGAACCTTAACGTTAACACATATCTTGTATGTAAATCAAGTTGCCCCACAACTAGGTATTATTGCCTTATACCTAAAATTCTAAATACAAATTATCCGTTGACTGGGTGCTCACATTCGGATTCATACCCCCGGACAGGGCTGTCAAACCCAATAGATCTATTTATTTGTACTAGCGCTCACCCATTATAGGCAATTAACAGTTCATGATGTTAGGGACTTTTGGCAATAGCTACTCATGCAATTAATCTCATATTCGGGTCCAGCATACCATAAAATCTCTTGTGTTTAATTTTGTAAAACAAGCATGTATCTCCCTCGCGGGGTTTTATAAATACATTTTAAAGTAAAAGGACAAGGCTATGACACACCATGAATAGGAGCAAACGCCACAGGACACAAAAAGGTTAAACGCCGAAAGCAACACGACTATTTAATATTAATAATATATATAATATCTAGAATTATCATAAAATTATGCAACTTATTATATTATATGCATGATAGTTTGTTCATTAGGAATCCATGTAATTCATACTTCACTTATTATTACCATTGGTTACTTATTTTCTGAAAATTTCGTCGATTCACTAGCAACTAGTTACCGCTTAACGACTTACCATATGACCTCAACACTTGCTTATATATTTTACTGGTTCATATACATCTTAACTTACTAACCACACTTGCTCCAAAGTTCAAAGTAAATTTTACTTTTCGTTAATTCTAGCTTATCGTAACTAGCTCGAAACAGGGCCTGCTGAAAGTTATCAAAAGTTTGGCAACAGCAGGTGCCCTTAAAATTTTTATAAAAATCTGAAAAAAATACAGTAGCTCCCACATATTATGTACAATCTTCAGTTTAAATTTCGTCCAAAAATATTAAGTTTTGACCCGCCTGCTCACAGCATCTTTACAATCGAATTTCTGGACAGCCTACACAGTTTTAACACTTAATCTTGTACAAATGTTTTGACTAACTTTTACATCTTAAAAATCAACGAGGCCTAGTTCATTGAAAGAAGACTGAAGTAGGATAACTTCTAGGGTCTGAACCTAGAAAATATTTTGGCATGGCAAATATTATACCGTCGCAAAGTTGGACACAAATTCGGTTATAAAAACCTGCCATTTTCTGAAAATGCCTCGAAAACTATTTCCTAACTAGAATCGGCCATAACTTTTTCGTTTTTAAGAGTTAGAAGCTCTAATTTATACCAAAACGATCATTGGAACGACCTCTACCATTCTAGACACTAAAATCTTGGTTCTCAACACACTAAACCCGCTGATTTTTAGCTCAAACTTTCTGCCCTAATTAAGGGTTATAAAACCCTTTTCAATACATCATTATTTTGCCCCACAAACACACTTTCAATATGCTTAGACTAACCTATAACTCATACTAAACCTATGAAATCATTCTCAAACCTTCTAAAGATCAAAAATTATCAATTCCATGGATTCCTAACTATTGATTCAAGCATGCATACATATACACAATAATGATCAAAACAAAAAGGTTAGAAAAATACTTACAATACAATCAATTACAATACGAGAATCACTTTCTCACCAATCCCCCATTTCCTTTAATGATAAACCCTAGCCGCTATCATCACCATGCCGGATCCAACCACCGTTCTACCGCCACTTTGATCCTATCCTGTTAATCATCATTCATTAAATAACGTGCAATTATTATGTGATTCATGTCGATGTTTACCTTCCCGTGGGGGTGTAACATTTGCATTGAGTCTCATCTCTAATTTCCCATTATTTGATTCGACGTGATTTTAGGACTTTTGATTTCTGTTTGTTTTGTTCTTTTTTCTACGGTAGATCTCCCTTCAATCCAAGGATTCGTTTAATGGGCACCTTCAGAACAAAGGAAGATGATTTCTACAACCGTATATGTTACAAATTTCCCTGAATCATTATCTGCTAAGGAGTTGTTCAATTCTTGTAAAGTTTATGGTCATGTGGTTGATTCGTTCATTCCGACTAAGAGGGCAAAAAATGGTAAGAGATTTGGTTTTGTCCGATTTATTAATGTGTTTAGCGAGGAGAGACTAGTAAATAATTTATGCACGGTGTGGATTGATCGGTATAAATTACATGCCAACATATCCAGATTCCATAGAAACAATACCAAAGGTACTGAAGAGGATATTAAGGGTACTGGTGGAAGCAAGAATACCAAGACAAATTCTGTTAGTATGGAGTATGGGAAACCAAAGGGTAGTGGAAACAATTGGGGGGGTACTTCGTATGCGAGGGTATTAAATGGAGATGTTTCTATAGAACATGGAGAGGTGAAGAAGGCCCCTGCTATTGTGTTAGACGACGAATGCTTGATGACAAGGGATCTTTCAAAATCGTTATTGGGAAGGGTGAAGGTTTTTACTTCCTTGGCTAATATTAAATTGGCACTGTGCAATGAAGGTTTTGTTGATATCAAAATCCAATACATGGGTGAATTTTGGGTTATGATGAAGTTTACGAATATGGAATCGATAAAGAAGTTTAGAGAAAATGTCAGTGTTGGATCCTGGTTTTCGATAATCAAAGATGCATCTTTAGACTTCCATGCTGTAAAAAGAATTGCGTGGGTTGAGGTTGAAGGGATCCCTTTTAAATTGTGGACGGATAACTCATTTAAGCGTATTGCCTCTAAGTGGGGGGACCTTCTTGATGTCGATGATCAGGAAGACACTTGTTTTCACTCTAAGCGTCTATGTATTCACACGAGGATGGAAAAAAGCATATCTGAGGAATTTAAACTCATTTATCGTGGCAAAGTATATTGGATAAGAGCAAAAGAAACACCTGGATGGGTGCCGGATTTTAATGAAGAAGCAGACGACGAAGACCATGACGACACAAACTCAAATGATGATGGGTTTAATGATCAGATTCCTGATGGTCTAGGGGGTAACAGTGACGGTGAAGAAGTAAACGAGAAAGTGGAGAAATCAGAAGATCCATTCAACATTTACACTATTCTTAAAAAGAAAGCTGAAAAGGTGGTCTTGATAACAAGTCAGAGAGCAGTCTAAAGTATCCACCTGGTTTTTTTCCTATAGAAAATCATGAGGTGAAAGAGCAGGATGGTGCGGACAGTAACGATGAAGGAGAGGAGACTAATAAGAGTAAAAAGTCAGGTACAAATGAGGCATCTTGTATTAACATCAAATACAAGGAAGATGGCACAAATTCAACTTCGTCAGGTCATTCTAAAAAATCAGAGATGCCGAGAACTAGAGGATCTATCCTAGGTCTTCTTGAAGAGGTGGTTAAAGTAGGGCAAATTATGGGGTACAATATGGAGGGTTGTATGGCGAATATGACCGAGATAATTGAAGCCAAAGGAGTGGAGGAGGTGATTAAATGAATTTCATTTCTTTAAACATTCAAGGCCTTGTAAAAAAGGCTAAAAAGGACTGGGTCAAGGAGTTATGCTATAAAAATAAGGGGAATTTTTTTAACTTTACAAGAAACTAAGATGGAAGCTATGGATATGGTATGTGTTAGAATGTGTTAGGGAAATTTGGCATTTGATTACGTCCATAGTGCGGCGGTTGGTAATTCAGGGGGTATATTATGTGTTTAGGATCATAATATTTTTCGTAAGGAGAGTGTTACCAAGTCAGATTCGTTTGTCATGATTCGAGGTGTGTGGAGGCTGTCGGGGCAGAAGTTTATGATTATTGCTGTTTATGCCCCGCATGATACGAGGGAGAAGCAAATTTTGTGGGACTATTTACAGGGTGAGATACGTAGATGGAAAGGAGAGGTCATTGTCATGGGAGATTTTAACGAGGTCAGAGTCAAGGCGGATAGATTTGGGTCGGCTTTTAACGCGCAGGATGCTAACAAATTTAATGCTTTTATTACGAGTTCGGGTTTGATAGAGGTTGATTTAGGTGGTTGCGCGTTTACTTGGTGTCATAAGTCGGCGACAAAAATGAGTAAGTTAGATAGATTTTTGGTTTCGGAAAATCTCATGACTACATGCCCGAATGTAAATGCTATCACCTTAGAAAGGTACCTTTCTGATCACCGGCCGATCTTACTTCGGGAAGCTTATTTTGATTATGGGCCAATCCCGTTTAAAACTTTTCATTATTGGTTTGATATGGAGGGTTTTAGTAAAACTGTGGAGGATGCGTGGAAGGAATACCCGGGGAAGGAGTCCAATGCGATGAGGTACTTCATGGGAAAATTAAAATACCTTAAAAGTAAAATTCAAGATTGGAATAACACTAATAGATCTTCTGCTTTATTGTCTAAAAAACAACGCATATCTGAGCTAGAGGTTATTGACAAATTAATTGATAATAGGAACGGGGGCGAAGAGGTAATGAATAAACGTGCGGAGATGATTAATAAGTTGCACGAGATGGATAAATTTCGGGCCTTGGAAGTTGCTCAAAAGGCTAAAATAAAATAGGCCGTGGAGGGAGATGAAAACTCACGTTTCTTTCATGGAATGCTCAATAAGAAACGTAATATTTTAAATGTGCGTGGGATTATAGTTGACGGGGTTTGGGTTGACAATCCGACTATGGTGAAAAAGCAATTTTTTGAACATTTCAGAACTCGGTTCTGTCATCCTGGTAACATGGGTGCCAACATCCAGATGGAATTCCCAAAGAAGCTATCTGACGACGAGCTGAGAGACATTGAGTGTGATGTTACTAACGATGAAATTAAGAGGGCGGTGTGGGATTGCGAGACGGATAAAGCTCCGGGTCCTGACGGCTTTACTTTTGGTTTCTATCGTCGATTCTGGGATCTTATTCAGGATGATGTGTATGCTGCAGTCAGGTACTTTTTTTGTTTATAGTGATATCCCGAAAGGTTGTAATTCGTCATTTATTTCTTTAATCCCTAAAATTCAGAATGCCAACTTAGTTAAAGATTTTAGACCGATT
>BQNB010016165.1:2903-62344 GCA_026074375.1 Tanacetum coccineum
AAAAGTAAACGCGTACGAGAAAGAAAAATAAATAATTAGTAAAATAGATGACGTCGTAAAAGACCTGAAAATATGGAATGTTACAGCTGCCGCCACCACCCCGACCCCATCCCCATCGTTGACCACCACTCAACCGTCACCACCAGCATCTCACCATCGTCATCATCAACACAGCCGCCACCCATTTGCGGACTCCACCACCACCGACGCACCAACACCACCACATCCATCATCATCATCACCACGATAGCCCCCTCTGCTGCTACTCCACGACGACCACCACCACAGCACCATAAAAGGGTGCGTTTGGTTTTGTTTCATAAGAAAAGGGTGGGTTTGGTTTGTTGTTTTTCCAGCCAACAGGGTGCGTTGGGTTGCGAGTTAAAAACCAAGGGTGCGTCGGGTTTAAGGATTGCAGCCATAGGGGCGTTTGGTTTTGTGGTTTACACCCCGAGAGGGTGCGTTTGGCTGTTGTAGACAGCATAGGGTGCGTTTGGTATAAGGAAAACAGCGAGAGGGTGCGTTTGGGTTAACTGTTCCGCCATAAGGGTGCGTTTGGTTTGGACAGAAATGCCATAGGGGTGCGTTTGGTTTAAGAAAGACAGCCACAAGGGCGTTTGGATCTGGGTTTATGCATAAAGGGGGTGTTTGGTTTGGCAGATTTGCCAAACGGGTGCGTTTGGTTGGGCAAATCTGCCAATAGGGGTGTTTGGTTTTGGGATTAACACCCAAACAGGGGTGTTTGGGACATCGGACACATAAGGGCGCGTTTGGGTGAGCAGAAACGACTTTAGGGTGTGTTTGATTTATACAAAACGACAAATAAAAATATCGTAAGATTTTATAACTATAAAACCGGATATAATGGTGGTTTAATGGTTAACCAAATGTACTATTTATTATTTAGTCTCGTTTAGATATAAATTGAAACACGCGAAATTGTAACCTATATTGATTAAGGAAAAACGTTAGATTCTATAAATATGGAAAACGATATATAAACGGAAATGTCATGGCGAAATTTATATAAATTTTTATATTTAGTAATCTTTTACTAAAGCTTCTATTATTTTAGAAACCGATAAAAGGAACTAAGTTATATTAGATATAATAATTTGTATTATACAATAACCGGATAAACGAACAAAAACTATACTATTACAATGAGATAACTATTTAGACACGACCCGTCGAGGAAACGAAATATAAATTTATAAAATATTATTTTATATTTTATAATTGTCAGCTAGAAGATAACATCATAATTATTGTAAAAGCCTTACGAACATCGTTTGTTTAAATTATAACTTTAAGACGTGTGTCTACTTTATGCAAGAACTCTTTATTTATTTAAATTGGTGATTTTCGAACACGTGTCGAAATGTGTTGTTTTAATCATTTTCTCACATTTCTAAAGTAATACTTGCAAAATATTATATACCTCGATTATTTATTTGATTATTCGTCTTGGTTATATAATTCACAGTACGAATTATATACTTGTTCATTTTTATATGTAATATATACGGAATATATTACATACTTTGCGTTCACTTTTCAATTTATTTATTTAACCAACCACCAAACTATTACAACTTGAAAATCTAAATCTTTATCAACGTGTCGCGTTGACGTAACCATTCATCGGGAAACCCAAACGCATCATCCTAGGCTAGTGGGTCTTAGCCGTTAAGTTTAGCCGCAACTTCTTGATCAAGCCGCTTCGTCTTCCGTTTGTGTTGTGCATATTAGATGCCTATCTGTCAATCGTTCTTCAACATCAAGGTGAGTTCATAGCCCCACCTTTTCTCTTTTAATGGTTTTCTTAAACTGTTTTCGGGGTGAGAATACGTGCTCGTTTTACTACATAAACTTATTGATTTCTATACGTAAGCGTTACATGATTATTTTTACTAAAGCTTGATTTGTTTACTACATGATTTGAGATCGTGAATACCTATATTTGAAACCGTGAATTTTAGACATGATTGTTTTACTACGGACACAAGTGTTTACAAAGTGTATGCTATCCAGATTACTGCCTGAATATTATTGCTAAGTTACCTTATTGCCGTGAAGTCCCTATTTATCATGAACCGTTAATTGCTATTGTAGTAAGCGCGAGTGTTGTGGATAGATCTATCGGGAATAAGATCTATCGGAAAAAAAAAACCCCCCTGACAATTCCCCACCTTTCCTATGTCAACTAGTTTTATCTAGGTGCATTTAACATTGAGAGGTGTCCGGGTGTTGGCAAGCATACCATATTGCCGTTTGGGGGCAAAATCTAGTTAAGGCTATCGGGGGTCATGAGCTTGAGCAATCATACAAAATGTGTGGACATGATGAGTGTGTTTCTCTTGACTACCTTACCTATTGGACTATGGAATACTTATATTAGTCTGCTATTAATTTAGTTTGACTTACGAATACGTACTTAGTCCACGTTACTTAAGTCTAGTGGTCCACTTTTAAAATACTTTTGATTTACCGAATTTACTGACTTGGATTTCGGAATGGATTTCAAGAAATAACACTTTTAAATGTTGTAAACTCTACTTTTTTCTTCTGAAATATTTCTTAATTATTTCAATACTGCTTTTGAACTTAAACCTATAAATTCACCAACATTATTGTTGAGGTTTACATGTATTTTCAGGTTACTATTTTGCTATAGAAGCATTGAACATGTCAAGTCGACCGCGGAAAAGTATATTTTTGAAGGCTTAATAACTTGAGTACTATTTGACAAACGTTTTGACAATGTTTTCTAATACATTATAAATGGAACCTATTTAACTCTGACATTTTTACTAAATTAAATGTGACATTTTATTAAACGTCTCTTTTGAGGTCGTTTTCTGTAACTTGTACTTTGTGCCTTAAAGTCGCACCCCAATGTTATTATTCCGCTGCCGTCCGATTTTAGGGGTGTGACAAGAGCTCTTAACCAAAATAAGATTTTTGTGTCTTGGTCCTTGTTTTAGCCATGTATATTGAACCAGGTAGAGGGGTTAGGTACAATTTTGTGAGTGAATGGAAGTCACATGTTAACTTAGGAACTTGTTAAGCACATAATGGTGTTGTAGAAGAACAAGGATGTTGGGCTTACTACATTTATAGGGGAAGGGGCGGAAAACATGGAAGGAAGAGACAAAAGATGAAATTTTGATATATTGTGTATAAGTATGTATGTATATGCATGTATGTTAAGGTGGTGAAGCTTAATGCATGCATGCATGGACTAAATCGTGAAATGTAGCGTTGTATGTAAAACTCGTAAAATAAACGTGTTGGCTTATAAATCATGCTAGAAAAGTCACATGACACATATTTGACGTAAACCAACATTGTTTAATATCGGTTTACGTTTAAAGTTGTTTTCCAGTTTACACGATATAACCTAACGGTTATACATAAAAGTAAATATGTAAACGTTCAAATTAAATAGTTTTGAGTTTATAGACAAGTATTGACCTAGAAAATATGAGTTGTCGCAGTCTCCCCCCGTTAAAAGAATTTTATCCCGGAATTCAGTTTGCGTTGGCTGCCGGAGTGGTGTCGGTGAAGGGGTGTGGGTATTTGCTACGGAATTGGTCTTCACGCTCCCAAATAAACTCCAAACCACTTCTAGAGTTTAATCAAACCTTGGTGATTGAAATGCGGCTTTGCTTCAACTGCTTGACCTCTCGGTCCATAATCTCAACAGGCTCTTCAACGAAATGAAGCTTCTCGTCAATTTAGATTTCTTCTAATGAAATGACGAGTGATTCATCGGACAAACAATTCTTCAGATGTGACACATGGAATGTTTTGTGAACCTTGCTTAGTTTTTGTGGAAGCTCGAGCATGTAAGCTACGGGTCCAACTTTGGCTAAAACCTTGAAAGTTCCAATATATCTCGGGTTCAACTTTCCTCATTTGCCAAAACGTATCACCCTTTCCAAGGTGAAACCTTCAACATAACCTTATCCCTGACTTGAAACTCTAGAGGTTTACGCCTCACATCAGCGTAACTCTTTTGGCGATCATGAGCAGCTTAAATTCGGTTCTTGATCTGAATAATCATCTCAGTGGTTTCATGAATAATCTCTGGACCAGTGAGTTGGCTATCACCAACCTCAGTCTAATAGACGGGTGATCGAAACTTACGACCGTAAAGTACATCGAACGGTGCAGCCTTGATGTTGGTATGGTAACATTTGTTGTACGAAAACTTCACTAGAGGTAAATGTCTATCCCAGCCATTTCTAAAATCTATCACGCAAGTGCGTAATATATCTTCTAGCGTTTGGATAGTTCTTTCATTTTGGCTGTCAATCGGTGGATGATATGCAGTGCTCATATCCAAACGAGTACCCAAAGCTTTCTGGAGCGACTGCCAGAAGCGAGATGTAAATCTGCTATCTCGGTCTCAGATGATAAAGAATGGCACTCCATGGACCACTTCTTTCAAGTAAAGTCTCGTTAGTCTTTCCATTTTATCAGTCTCCTTCATTGGTCAGAAGTGTGCAGACTTTATAAGACGATCAACGACTACCCAAGTCGTATCATAACCGCTTGATGTCTTGGGTAGCTTTGTAATAAAACCCATGGTTATTTTATCCCATTTCCATTGGGGTTTTTTTGTTGTACCAATAAACCGGACGGCTTCTGGTATTCAGCTTATTTAATTTGTAACATTTCGTATTTTCAGGTCATTTACGACGCTATTTAATCCACAATTTATTTTAGTTTCGTACGCGTTTACTTTTAATTCTTATTATATAGTTAAATCGCGTAAACTAAAAATCAACAATTAGCGTAAACGGACACCAAACGAATTAAAGTTTTCGTCCAACAAGCAATATATTATTAGGAGGGGAAGGTACAGACCCTACAGACCTCATTGTATGGAGTCTGGTTGCAGAACCAGCAGTTGCAGACAAGATTGTCTGATATGGAGAAACGTGAGGGCACCTGGATAGCATACATGTCTTGGATGGAGGAGCACCTTGCAGTTCTGGAGAAGAAACTTACGGGACCACCTACTGGACCCCAGTAGTTATCTTCTTTTCTTGTTACCATGATGATCTAGGATCTTTTGTATAGATACACTAAACTGCTAGTACC
Organism: Tanacetum coccineum; assembly: GCA_026074375.1. Classification (NCBI taxonomy): domain Eukaryota; kingdom Viridiplantae; phylum Streptophyta; class Magnoliopsida; order Asterales; family Asteraceae; genus Tanacetum; species Tanacetum coccineum. The sequence continues at coordinate 8,016 of BQNB010016165.1, forward strand.
AGTTAGTGACCTTGTGCTGCCGGGTAAAATTTTTGTTCTCTCTGTAAACACCACAGCCCTATTAGGAGTTATGTAAAACCTTGTGCTAGAAACTTAGAAAACTATCGATGTATCTTTGGGAATTATGGAAGTAGCATTGAAGGATTGTAGTACTAAGAAACCATGTAGTCTTTTGAACCCTTTTAGCTATCAAATTGTGGTGTTGTGAAAAAAAAATTATTTCGTCAATTGTATTTCGACCTTCTATTTATTCATGCAAGCCCTTACTAAAACATTATGATTCTATGAAACATATCACTGTCACACAATAAAGCAAATTCGTTAAACTATTTCGTTATCAACTCATATACAATTTGTTACCACAACATAAACCCCTTACTATTACATTATGAACTGTCATGTGATTCCTTCGAAAAACCATTTTGATACTACCTCATAGACAATTCTATTATCCTCTCATAAACAAAGTCGATGTCATTAACAAACTACCTTACTATCGCTTGTGAAACTATCATTTTATAAACCGTTTTACTATCATTGGCAAACTATTTTACCCTCGTCCAATAAACTGACATTTTATTCACAATCATATTACGAATACCTTATGAGTTACCTTCTTGACATCTTATATACTATAAAAAAAAAACAAAAAAAACAACTACGTTCTCCGAAGCACTTTAAATACATTTTGAAAACCGATGAGTCTATAACATGAAATGTACGATTTTGGCAAACAAATAAATGAATGACCTATTTTTAATCATAAATAGTATACGACAATAAGTTTTGACGAAGACGGACATGTCGTCGTTTGGTCCTCAATTATGCATAACCTGATCAATTATGCATAATTCAGGAAAAACCACGTTATGTCAGAAGCCGTCGCCTCTAAAATCTTTCCCTTCCTTGGGAATAAAAATCTACATTTGAGTGGGAGTTTTCATGAATCAAATATTTGTACCTTAGCTACGGATCACCATGCAAGAAGCCCTTTTCAATTTAAATGCTTGGGAAAAGTCCCATACTTATCATCATAAATCAAACATCTTTCTTCCTTCCCTTTTGTTATCCTTAAACCCTTTCCCCGTCATTTTTGACTTAGGACGTCGCTTTAACCAAGCCGAGTCAGTCAAGAACTGGAAGACCCCTGAATCACCGACAGAGATCCGTTCATTTTTAGGATTGGCGGGTTACTACCGAAGATTTATTGAGAATTTCTCCAAGATCGCCAAGCCCCTCACCCTGTTGGCTCAAAAGAATAAGACATATGGGTGGAGCGATAAGCAAGGCGAAGTTTTCTATATTCTGAAAGAGAAACTATGCAATGCTCCTGTGTTAGCACTCCCCGATGGACCAAATGACTTCGTGGTCTATTGTGATGCATCGAAACAAGGTTTTGGGTGCGTGCTGATGCAGCGAGGCAAAGTGATAGCATACGCGTCAAGACAGTTGAAGACACATGAGAAGAATTATACCACCCACAACCTGGAGTTAGGTGCGGTGGTGTTTGCCCTTAAAATCTGGAGACATTATCTTTATGGGACGAAAAGTGTTATCTACGCTGACCACAAGAGTCTCCAGTACATATTTGACCAGAAAGAGTTGAATATGCGCCAAAGGCGGTGGATCGAGCTGCTCAGTGACTACGAATGTGAGATCAAATACCACCCGGGCAAGGCAAATGTGGTGGCAGATGCCTTGAGTAGAAAAGCAAGGCTCAAGCCAAGGCGAGTACGTGCTATGAGTATTACTATTCATTTTGGACTTAAGACTAAGATTTTGGAAGCACAGGGCGAAGCTTCCAAGGATCTCAAAGCCCCAGCTGAATGATTAAGAGGATTAGAAACACACTTTGAGAGACGAGATGATGGTGGAATTTACTTCTTCGATCGTATCTGGATTCCATCAGTTGGTGGTGTAAGGAAATTGATCATGGATGAAGCTCATACTTCTAGATATTCAATACATCCGGGTGCGGATAAGATGTACTATGATCTGAGAGACTTGTATTGGTGGCCTGGTATGAAGAGAGAAGTTGCTGAGTACGTTAGCAGGTGTCTTACGTGCTCTAAAAATTTAAGCCAAACATCAGAAACCCTCAGGGTTTCTTCAGCAACTAGAAATTGTGCAAAAAAATGACATAAAAGATTATTCAGATTAAGGAAAGGTTGAAAACAGCAAGGAGTCACCAGAAAACCTATGCTGATAAGAGGCGTAAGCCTCTTGAATTCAAAGTTGGAGACCGAGTGTTACTTAAGGCATCTCCATGGAAGGGAGTGGTACAATTCGGTAAGAAAGGAAAGCTGACACCACGATATGTGGGACCATTTGAAATAGTAAAGTGTGTTGGACCGGTAGCTTATCGGCTGAAGTTACCCCAGGATCTGAGCTGTATCCACGACACGTTTCATGTGTCGAACCACAAGAAGTGCTTGGCTGAGCCAGATGCTCAAGTGCCTTTGGAAGAGGTGGAGATTCATGAACATTTGCGTTTTGTCGAAAAGCCTATTGAGATTGTAGGGCGGGATGTGAAAAAGCTAAAGCGAAGAAGAATTCCATTAGTCAAAGTTTGTTGGAACTCTCGGCAAGGAGCTGAGTATACCTGGGAACGTGAAGATCAATTCCGAAAGAAAAATCCGCATCTTTTCTCTAAACCCGTACCTTCGTCAAGTGTCGCAACTTGAGCCTTGAGGACAAGGCTCTTCTAACCGGAGGAGACTGTAACATTTCGTATTTTCAGGTCATTTACGACGCTATTTAATTCACTATTTATTTTAGTCTCGTACGCGTTTACTTTTAATTCCTATTATATAGTTAAATCGCGTAAGCTAAAAATTATCATTTAACGTAATCGGGCACCAAACAAATTAAAATTTACGTCAAGCAAGCATTATATTATTTTTCGAAAATAATAATTAATTTTTTTATTTTATTTTTAGTGGTTACGTAAAGCTTTTACGTTTCGCGATAAATTTCGTTTAGGCATACCCGGAACCACCAAAATAAATTTACGCTTCAGCAAATACTCATTTTTATTTTCAATGCTCAAAGTTTTATAAAACTTTACCCACATTTATCTCTTGGGCCGAATTTACCTTAAAAGAAATAAGCTAGATAATTCATTTCTCAAGTATACATTTTAAATAAAAGACTACACTTTATAAATTCCAAGTATTTTACCATTTTTTTCAAGATATTAGCTAGTCCTTTCACTTCCTTATTTCCATGGGATAACCTCTAATTTAGGGGACATAAGAACATACATATTTATTATCTAGCAATGTACATCTATGGTTAGTAAAGACCTAGTTTATTTGACCAACTTTTTCTCTTAAAACCCTCTAATGTGCCACCCCCCCCCCTTGCTAGTTCTTATGGTCTTTGTGGTCTTTATTTATTATACACTTGACTACACAAGTCTTGCATACTAGTGATAAGCATATACAACACAATTCTCTTGACAAAAATCACACTCTTCCTCCCTTTTTGTCTATCCCTAGCCACGTCCCAACATAAAACCCTAAAAATAATTCATACAATTTATTTTACAACACATACAAGTGTTTTCACATCATTTCTAAGGCATACTAAGAAGATTTAAAGGCTTGGTTAAGCTTTTACAAGAGTTAAACAAAAGAAAAACTAGTTAAGGTTTTCTTTGGAAAAACTAGGATTTTCATCATTATTTTCAAGCTAAGGTTTAAATCACAAGGGTGTGATTTGTTTGCCATTCCTCACTCATTCACCTAAGGTCATTTAAAACCTAATCAATTTTATTACTTATGATTTCATGTGTATATATAATGTTTATATGGCTCATCACCATTAGGATACTTTTAAACATGTAAAATAAACTTTTACTTATGAACATGATTTTGTATACTCTCTCACATGTCATGTTATAAATGGAGTAGAAGTATTGTACACTTGTTGGTTATGTATAAAAAGTATATGGAAAACTAGTGAATTTACCATAAAAGAAATAAGCTAGATCATACATTTCTCAAGTATACATTTTAAATAAGAACTACAACTTATAATGAGCAAGTAACACTTTCATCCTTTTTCTTTTATGCAAGAAATATCTAGCCAACACTTTCCACACTTTCATGGGATAATCTACACCTAAGGAGACATAACAACACATCACATTATCTATGGTACACTCCTAGGAAAGATAAAACTCATACACTTTATCCTTTGGTAAAAATCAAAGTTCATTCTCTCCCTTTTGTCACATAAGCCCACGGCTCACCCCTATTGTTATACTAAATCCATAAAAAAAATTAATTAACACATTTGCAAACATTCCTACTCTATATCTAAGATATTTCAAGGAAGTTTAAAGGCTTAGTTAAGCCTTTACAAGCATTAAAGCAAGGAAAAGGAAGCTAGGATTTTCTAAGCTTTGCAAGCTTTGGTTTTATATCTAAACAAGGGTTTAGATATTGTGGTTTATCATATTACATCATTATAAAGTTATCTAAAACTCTGTATAACTTTACATTTATAATTTTATGCATATATGAGTTCTATTTAGCAAAATCATCATTTAGGATACTTTTAAACTTGTAAAATGGATTTTACTTTGATCATGGTTTTATGAACTTTTTCATATGTTATATGGTTGGTAATATCATGTTATAATAGGATTATAAGTATGGGTCAAGAGTTGGTTAAGTTATTTAAAGTATATATAAATTAAGAGTTAAGTACATTTTTGGTCCTTGTGGTTTGGTGCGTTTTTCACTTTTGGTCCAAAATTCAAAAAACGTTTGGTTTTGGTTCAAAAGACATAGTTTCGTTTCACTTTTAGTCCAAAAAACATAGTTTCGTTACACTTTTGGTCCAAAAGACATAGTTTCGTTCCACTTTTAGTCCAAAAAATTTAGTCCAAATTTACAGAATTGGACTAAAAGTGGAACAAAACTATGTTTTTGGATTAAAACCAAACCTTTTTTGAATTTTGGACCAAAAGTGAAAACACACCAAACCACAAGGACCAAAAATGTACTTAAATCATAAATTAATGGTTAAAATGGTTACTTATTAAAAGTTATAAGTAAAGTGATGTAAAGGATTTGTGATCTTGTTATCTTGGACAATATTGGACAATTATGGACTAAAGGACCCTATAATATATAAGACATGTGTTATAAAGAACTTACGGTATTTTATCTAAGCTAAAAACTAATAAAAAAACAAAGTTATATAAATAAATACATAATTATTAATAATAAACTGTTTTAATTCGATTTCAAAACAGTGGATTTTATGTTTTTATAAAATACTACGTCTCATGACGATTCCAAAAAGGTAAGAAACTCAAAAAACCGATTTATAACGAAGGAAATACGACGATTACAAGTTTACGATAATTAATACTTTTATAAAAATAATTTTATAAAAAGTTACTGTTCATCAGGAACATTTATTTTTGGAAAACATCATAAATAAATAGAACTTTTAATTACGAAGACATACTCGAAAGAATCACTAAAAACGGAGCTAAAACGAGTAAGATACGACGTTTCAAAGTTATCGAACATTATTTATAAAAGCTGAAAAACCGTAAATGCTTCAGTAGCTACTGAAACTCATTATTGAGGACCTTCGTGTCTGATTGAGCCGAAGTGTAAAGCTACAAAGTTGTTCGGAACGACATTTTACATAAACCTACCAATTTTTATAATTTTCGGATGTATAGTTTGTAAACTAGACACTTTTCCTGACATGAATAGTGTTTGTTCGTTTTCAAAATAAATTTTTGCGAAACATTTTAGAATCATTTACATAATATTTATACATGTCTTAAACTTTATAAATATTATTTTACAAAGACAATTAAATTATTTATTCGATTATACGAGTACGAACACGTGGTATTTGTTTAACAAATGCGATTTAAATATGATTTCATAAACACAATTAGATGGTGATGTAGCTATATAGAATTATATATGGTAGTAGTTATTCAAAGTACTTAATACTCATACGACCCATATTTACTTAGGTTGCTTTCGGATATTTTCGTGACACGTTTTCTGTCATTCACTCGACTTATTTCATCCATTCACTTCTAAGGTGAGTTCATAGCCCCATTTCTATCTACTTGTTTTGCAAACTCTACGGGGTGAAATTACATGCTTGTTTTACTTTGGACACAAGTGTTTTAAATTGTATGCTACCCAGATTATTGCCTGAATGCTATTGCCTTATAATTACGAACTCTGGTGCAAATCCCTTATAATTACGAACTCTGGTGCAAATCCCTTATAATTACGAACTCTGGTGCAAATCCCTTATAATTACGAACTCGGGTGCAATTCCCTAAGAATTACGAATACGGCTTCGATTTCATGAGTATAGTGCAATAATACCTATTTTAGACTACTGAATATGTTTCATAGTCTACCATTACTTAAATCTTGTGGTCCACCCTTTTACTGATAAGCCTATGGATTCACTCAACATTTGTGTTGACTTTTAGCATGTTTATTTTCAGGTTCTAAGGTGTGATTCTGGAGGGGAGCTGCGGGGATATCATAAAGATGGATTCTGTGATTTCTTAAAATTTGATGCACTCTTAAATTTTAAAAACTTAAGTCATCTTTTGAAACAGTAAAACTTTTATGTTACAAATGCATGTTGAAGTCTTATGAAGTTTACCAAGTATGTGGGACCTAATGTGAAAACTCTGATATTTTATAATGCATCGAAGATTACTTATTTAAAAACGTCTCTTTGAGGTCGTTTCCTATATCTTGTTTGTTGTACTACGACGTGACACCCCATTGTTACCATTTCGCTGCAAGTCTGATTTTGGGGGTGTTACAGCCCAAGTGCCTCACCCGGGTTTCCTATGCCGGCCCAAGTGCCGCTTTATTATACTACTGGACCGGCCCAATCTGTACCAGCCCATGCATCGCCAACTAGTGGGTTTTCGATTGTGGGCCTGGCCCAAACACCTCAGTCCGGCCCTAATACTGCTACACCAAATCCGGGATAAGCCACCGTGTTACCTCATGCTTTTACTGCCAAGACTCTCCAGGACCCATCTTCTGGTGCTTGGAACATGGATACAGGTGCTAGCTCTCACCTAAATAATTCTGTTACTAGTTTAAGTACTGTGCTTAATTCGTGTATGTATTCGACTGTTTCGTTTGGTGACGGTCATTCTATACCCGTCACTAACACCGGGCATAGCATTTTGTCTACTCCTTTAAAGTCTTTGCGTCTAAATAATGTCCTTATCACTCCTCACATTGTTAAAAATTTAATTTCCATTCGCCAATTTGTTCGCGATAATGATTGTACTATTGAATTTGACTCTTTTGGTTTTTCAGTTAAGGACTTCACGACGCGATGGGTTCTCCTCCGATGTGATAGCACCAGGGATCTCTAGCCTGTCACATTTCCTTCTCCCTCCCCGCATGCTTTCCTTGTAAGTCAACATACGTGGCACCAGCGTCTTGGATACCCAGGAAGCGAAGTGTTGCGTCGTTTTGTTTCTAATAATGTCATTTGGTGTAATAAAGAGAAGCCTCTCGTTCTTTGCCATGCTTGTCAGCTTGGCAAGCATGCGAGGCTTCCATTTGCTAGTTCTAGTACTATTGTTTCTTCCTATTTTGACATTGTTCACTCGGATGTGTGGACTTCACCCATACTGAGTCTTTCAGGTTTTAAATGCTATGTTTGTTCTTAGATCACTATTCTCAGTTTGTTTGGGTTTATCCATTAGTTAATAAATCTGATGTTTTGTCTATATTTATCTTATTTCGCAACTATGTTCGCACTCAATTTAGGTGTGAAATTCATGCTTTTCAATGTGATCATGGTGGTGAATTTGACAACCTTAAACTTCATGACCTTTTTAACACTCATAGCATACAATTTCGTTTTTCATGCCCCAAGACATCGCAACAAAATGGTAAGTCTGAACGTATGGTAATCACGATTAATAACATTATTCGAACTCTACTTTTTCAAGCACATCTTCCACCAACTTATTGGGTTGAGGCTCTTAATATGGCCGTTCATCTCCTTAACATTTTATCCTCCACTGCAATTGACAATGAAATCCCCTTTACCCGCCTTTTGGCACTTCACCCGACTATAGTCTCTTACGTACTTTTGGATGCTTATGCTATCCTCACTTATACCCTAACCATAATCTTGAACCCCGTGCTACACCTTCGATATTTTTGGGCCACGCCTTAAATCATCGGAGCTATCGATGCCTTGACTTAACCACTAATAAAATTATTATATCTCGCCATGTCACCTTCGATGAAACGGTTTTTCCGTACAGTTCCAATACACCCGCCTCGGTACCATCATACACCTTTTTAGATGACCCTGATATTAACCCGCCCTCCGTTTCCGTTTCTAAAATTACACCTCCTGTTAACTTAAATCATACCCCTCCCAATAGTCCATCTCATGCGGCCCAACCTCTATCACCTACGGCCCAAATCCCTTTAGCTTCACCCTTGGCCCAATCCCCCATCGCACCAAATATTGAAGGGTAGGCCCATTCTCACTCACCTGTTACCATGCCTATGGCCCAACCCTATCCCACCGAACACGCAACCCCTCCATCATCTACCTCAACCCAACACGCACCTATCATTATCCCGAATCCCCCCGTTAACCCAAACCCTGATTCGGGTCACCACATGGTCACTTGTTTTTGTGTCGGGACTAATCGTCCTGTTGAGCGTCTTAGTTTGCACATGTCTTCGATCTCTCCTCTACCCAAGTCTTATCGTGAAGCGTTTAATGATGTTCATTGGCAAAAGTTTATGCGAGACGAATATAATGCACTCATTAAGAATACTACTTGGACTCTTGTCCCTCGACCACCGAACGTCAATGTTGTTCGGTGCATGTGGCTTTTTCGTCACAAGTATTTGACCGATGGTACGCTTAGTCGCTACAAGGCCCGGCTAGTGGCCAATGGTAGCACTCAATTGGAGGGTGTTGATGTTGATGAGACATTTAGTCCGGTTGTTAAACTTGGGACTATACGTACGGATCTTAGTTTGGCTGCTTCTCGACATTGGCCGGTTCATCAGCTAGATGTCAAGAATGCCTTTTTACATGGGGACTTATCAGAGACGGTTTACATGCATTAGCCTCCTCGATTTTGGGATTCTGCACATCCTGATTATGTGTGCTTGCTTCAGCGCTCTCTTTATGGGCTCAAATAGGCTTCCTGTGCTTGGTTTTAGCGGTTTGCTTCTTATATTACCAGGGTGGGGTTTCATCAGAGTCGTTGTGACACATCTTTATTTATCTATCACCAGGGGATGGATACTGCTTATTTATTGTTATATATGGATGATATAGTGCTTGCAACCTCTTCTTCGGATTTGTTACATCGGGTTATTAGCTCTTTACAGCAGGAGTTTGCTATGACTGATTTGGGTTCTCTTAATTATTTCTTAGGCATCTCAGTTACACAGGATTCTTCAGGGATGTTTTTATCTCAGAAGAAGTATGTGGTTGAGATTCTTGAGCGGGCTGGTATGGTTAATTGCAATCCTAGTCGGACTCCTGTTGATACTGAGTCCAAGCTGGGTACTACAAGTGATGTGGTTTCTGATCCGACTCTATATCGGAGTCTTGCAGGTTGTCTACAATATCTTACCTTTACTAGACCAGATATTTCTTATGATGTTTAGCAGGTTTGTCTTCACATGCATGATCCTCAGGAACCTCATTTTTCTGCTCTTAAGCGAATCTTGCGTTACGTTTGTGGTACTTTGGATTATGGTTTGCAGTTATTCTCCTCCTCTACTACAGACTTGGTTGCTTATTCAGATGCAGATTGGGCTGGCTGTCCTACTACTCGACGATCGACTTCAGGTTATTGTGTGTTTCTTGGCAACAATCTGCTCTCATGGTCTTCTAAGCGTCAACCGACGCTTTCTCGTTCTAGTGTTGAGGCCGAATATTGGGGTGTTGCTAATGCAGTTGCTGAGACATGTTGGTTACGGAATCTTCTGCGTGAGTTGCATACTCCTTTGTCATCTGCTACGCTTGTTTACTGTGACAATGTCAGTGCCGTTTATCTGTCTTCTAATCCGGTTCAGCATCAACGAACGAAGCATATTGAGATTGTCATTCATTTTGTTTGGGATTTGGTAGCTGCTCGTCACGTCCAGGTTCTTCATGTGCCTTCCAGCTATCAGTATGCATATTTTTACTAAAGGCTTGCCTACCGCTTTGTTTGAGGAATTTCGTTCCAGTTTGAGTGTTCGGTGTCCTCCCGCTCAAACTGCGGGGGAGTGTTAGCCATACGATTTGTAGTTACCCATATGATTTGTAGTCATCCATATGTTAGTTGTACATTTAATATGATTGATGTATAATTGGCTGGTGATTAGCATGATTAGTGGATAATCAGTATTTACTCAAAATAGCTCTTATATAGGCTTTTTATATATATGTACTCTTTGTGTAATGGACATACGTAAATCAAGAAAAGATATTACCATCTTAAAAAACTACATGTGGACACTTTGCTAGTATAATTCATTTAACACTGAAAGCAGGAGGAGCTTTTACTAGAAAAAGTTAATAATAAAAACATAAACGTGTATTGTTTAGCTTGACTAACGAACGAGCATCGAGCTCGAGCAATTAAAAAAATATTCGAGCTTGAGTTCAAGTATGATGTTGAGAAGTTATTTGAGCTCGAGTTAAGCTCAAGCCGAGCAATAGATAATCGAGCTCATCTCGAATATCTTGAAACTCGGATCGGGCTGGGATTGTTAACACTCCTAAGGGAGTACAAAAAAGAGTTAAAAAGTTTAAACAAACTTCGAGCTCGAACAACAAAATACAATCAAGTTTGATCTCGAGCCGATTTGAAGAAAAAAAACAATCGTGTTCGAGATCGAGCCAATTTATAAAAGTTTACTTGAGTTGAGTTCGAGCCGACTCGAATCGTTAACACTGCTATGTTTACCACAGCATCCACTATCACCATGTAATTCATCACATGTATATATGCACAAATGAATTATCTATCATTTAACAAAAAAAAATAAAAAAAATAATAATAAAAAATTATCACTATGTTTAACTTCCATAAGAAGCGAATGTATACATCATGCAGATTTCACGTTTGCCATAAGATTGATTATTCAAAGACTTTTTTATATGTTATACATCATTGTTTTGGTCTTGAGTTTTGAAAGAAACCTACCAAGTCTCATGCATAACAATTGTTACATGGACAATTTTGAACAAATGAACTCAACATTATATTTTGCGAACAAATGAACTCAACAGAATCGTCAAGTCGAGTATTTCTAAGATGAAAGAACTTTATCTTAATAGCTCTACATACAAACTAGTTGATGATTTACTATAGAGAGTGCGAGCATTTTATTACACTAAAGAATATGAGCTATCTATTCGTGATTCGAAAAAAGATGAATATGTGGCATTTAAGTGTGATCGAAGTGGTTCCTACTGAATTGTACGCTCCATTAGAGAAAAACCAAAACAGAGCACAACATCTTGTTAACCTCATTTCTAATTTAAAAAAGCTAAAACATACAAAACTTGGGACGCTGGTCAAATTGACGGGAAGGAAAATAAAGAACTGTTTAGTGGAAGGTTTCAAAAAGAGTCAAATAATGACTAAATATAAGGAGAACTTAATAGTCAATTTACACTTATATCTAAAGTAAATTTCACGTTTCGTCCTTGCGATCTACACTCACTCTCACCTTTCGTCTTTATTTTGAAACTAAGTACACCACTTGTCCATGTGGTTGACGAATCTTGCACGTTTCATCCTTTCGTTAATTAGCCTTCGTTAACAGCCTCACGTGCAAAAAAGCGAGGGCATTTTAGTTTTTTCGCTCCTCACCTATAACATTTATATTGCAGATATCGTCCCTGTGGTTTGCCTTTTTGCACATTTTTCGTCCATAGAAAAAAAGTATTAAAAACAAAAAAAATGTGAGCACAAAGTTTAACTACTAAAACTTGTATAAAAAAAATACTAAACGAATTAAAAAAAAATATGTAATTGACACATAAACTTTATAATACTAAAAATAGTAATTTTTAAAAATAAAATCATATTTTTAACTCATACATTGTCTCATTAAAAACCATTTAAAGATGCATAAAAAGTATTAAATGAACTCGAAAGGTTATAGAATTTTTTTACAACTAAAGACACTATTAAAGATCTACCGAAAAATATAAAGTTATATTTTTTATGCTTTTTGATATCTTTTATAAATAGAAAAATATTTTTAATAAAGATAAAAAACAGAAATAGTTTTTGATTATTTAAAAATACTAAAACGATTCCAAAAATTCTGAATTTTTTTACAGAAAGAAAATATGTTTTTGGATTATTTTTTTTGTAAAAAGCACGAATTTTGTAAAGAATTTTATCTATTTTTAAAGTAAATAAGACAATAAAAAAGGTAAACGTTTATAAAAATATGAATATGTGGTATTGCGTAAGTGCAACCAAAGTGTATAAAACACACATACACAATCTTATATAACTCAATTTGTTCACATATCAACTTTATATAAGAGTTTATAAAAAAATGAGAAAAGATATATATATATATATATATATATATATATATATATATATATATATATATATATATATATATATAGGCTTTGGTTCCATTGAGAAGGTTTTTAGATTGAGAAGTAATTATAGCCATTAGATTATTTTGATCTTAATTAATTATATAAATTGTTTATTATACCATAAAGGGTATGCTAGTAATTTTTATCATTCAAAGCAATTAATGACTAGTTGACTACAATGTGCCTAATCTTATTTAACAATATTCGAATTCGATTACTTTTTTAATATGGCATATTTTTTTTCTTTCATTGATTCATTTTTGTTTTATTACATAGTTTCGTAGAGCAATAATTTAATGAATCATTCATTATTCTGTTTAATCAAATAATAATGATTTATATTAACATGGTTAAAAAAAACCATCAGACTACGAAAGAATATTTTATTTAACGTATGATTCATCTTTTTTAATGTTTATATAATTCTTTTTTGATTCACAAATCCATTATTAATTGGGTTTTGAATTATTAAATGATACATTAAACCATATTGCATAATGGGTGTTGTCGTAAATTATTTGGGATAACGAACCATACAATGAAGTAGGCATTTTTTTTTGTTTTTGTATTTTGACTCATATAATTAGATTAGTGAATCATTACAAAAATTGTTAATGTTTTATTTTGAATCACATATGATTAGTGAATCAACATTAAAGCCCGAAAAAGAAAAATGAATCATAAACTAAACAATTGAATCATAAACGATTATGAATCATGGGATAATACAAGTTACGTAATACTAATGTTTAAGGTTGGAGTTTTTTAAATTTACAAAGTAGAATGCTAGTGCTTTTGATTGAAGAAAGAGAAAAAGATTAAAAATTAAAAGGAAGAGAATTTATGTATATTATTAATGTAGTTTAATATGAAAGAGAAGATAAGTTTTAAATACTCATCATACCCTTAAGTTCATCAAATGAGATTAATGGTCAAGATAACTTCTTAATCTTCTCAATCTAAAAACATTCTCAATTGATCCGGATTCTAGTGATACAAGCAATACCAGTACATCTATATTAAGATTTAAGTTCATTTGGATACCAAACATTTTGTGAATACCGGGGGACTCATCATCACCCTCCATCTTCATCTCATCTAATGAATGAGATTAAATTGCATATTTACACTAGAGGGGTATTTTTGTACAATATATATATTTAGTTTTTGATAAACACCTCATAATGTGTGTTTTCCATCATATCATTCTTTTTCTCTCTCTAGAATGATTGAATACACAACAACAAAAATAACACATCAATCGATCTACAACCGATCATCAATCGATCAACAATTCGATCATCTCGTTCTCCGGTTCATTAACATCAGGTTAAACATCAGATATGTTGTTATGTTATTATTTTTAGCTTATTTGATGTGAATAAGCTTTTCTCATTTTTGCATTATTAGGAGTAAAAAGGCTGGTTCTGTAGGTTCTGTACAAAAAAGTGGTTCTGCAAAGAAAATGCCACTATATATATAAGGTAAGGGTGAATAATAAATAAACTTACTTGAGTTAATAGGGCAAAGGTAAGAGTGAATATTAAGTTTATTTTTATTCACCTCTATCATCTTTTTTTTTACATCTTTTATATATGTACATCTTTTCTCATCTTCTTTCTTTTTTTATTTTCTTTCATAAACTCTTATAAAAATTTGATATGTGAACAAATTGAGTTATATAAGATTGTGTAATTGTATTTGTACACTTTGGTTGAACTCACTTAATACCACTTATTCATAACTTTATAAAAGTTTACATTTTTTATTCCCTTATTTACTTTAAAAATAGAGATAAGTCTTTAAAAATTCGTAACTTTTACAAAAAAATATTTTCTTTATGTAAAATAATCAGAAATTTTAGAATCGTTTTATTATTTTTTTAAAATTAAAACTTTTTCTGTCTTTTATGTTTATTAAAACTGTTTAGTTTTTTACTTATAAAAAGTATCAAAAAACATCAAAAATATAACTTTATATTATTTGATATGTCTTTAATACGGAGTAGTATCTTTCGTTGTAATTTTTTTATAACCTTTCGAGTTCATTTAATATTCTTTACACGTCTTTCAATGGTTTTTAATGAGACAATATTGAAAAATATTTTCGTATGAGCTAAAAATATGTTTTTATATTAAAAGTTAGTTTTTAATATTATAAAGTTTATGTGTCAATTTTAGATTTTGTCTAGTTTGTTTAGTATTTTTTTCATACAAGCTTTAGTAGTTAAAATATGTGTTTACATTTTACTTGTTTTTAATACTTTTTATCCAGGGACGAAAAATGTACAAAAAGGCAAACCACATAGACGATATCTGCAATACATATATTATAGGGAGGAGCGAAAATACTAAATTGTCCTCACATTTTTTGCACGTGAGGTTGTTAACGGTGGTTAGGAGTACACCCAAAAAGCCTATACATGTTGTTTATTAACTAACTATACTGGTTAGTTAACCCTCGTATAAACCATTTGTTTACTCTCACTATAAGAGTAAGATACCCCTAGAACAACTCGTAGAGCCAATCCTTTAGGAATTGCACCAACTATTTGTTTCGTTACACCTTTACACCTTAGCCTACCATGTTAGATTAAGTCCATTTACAGTTGCTAGTTGTTTAAAGTGTAAAGTATGTATTTCCCAAGTCTTGTGTCAATTTTCTATCTTTGGTACGGTTGGAAGAATTTGCACATCGCAAATGGGAATGTATAAAGTAATCAAAACTCATGTATTTTTACTACCATCACAATTAATGGTACGTCCGAAGAATGAAAAATTATCGAAGGAATTATCTGGAATTATTATGATCGTGAAGATGGTGAAACTACTTCGAGTTTCGTATATAGTTAGATGCAAAAAAAAAATCAAAAAAATTAGAAAATCGTAACAAAAAAGAGAAGAAAAAGTTTGAAGATAATCGTTTTGCAATTACCGAAAGAATTATACGAAGGATCGATTATTCGTAGATACGTTTTATAAGTCAACGATGTAGAGTATTGTATAAAGTGAAAGATATCGCCACTTGTCTTGTAAAAGTTTGTAAAGTATGGGATGATTGGGAAGTTGACCGTTACGGGAACGCCAACTTAGGTTGTTGTTTTTGATCTATGATTAAGACGTTTGTAAATAGTTGTGTCTTTATCATGGTAACGGTCGAGAAAAAGTGTCTAGCAACTTGTATTTTAGACTTAATCTATTTGTTTCGTAATTTTTATTTAACAACAATTTACTTCCCTTTCCTAATAATTAATGTTAGGAATTATTGTAAACAGACTTAAGTCTGGTAGACATAGTTAAGTCTGGCAATACTATAGTTAAGTCTGGCAGTACTATAGTTAGTACTGGTCTTGTCTAGTTAAGTTTGTTTATGTAACAGGATACTTATCTTAGAGATATTTTAGGAAAGGATATGCATTATTCTTTCACACGTTTGTAAAGCCCATTAGGGTTTCCTTGGTGTATAAAAGGAACCCTACGGCATAGTGTTTAGATATAGAACCCTAATAGAAATCAATAGCAAATAGCAAAGTATTACATTGTGTTTTTCTTAGTACTTGTGTTAAGATTCCGCATTAGCATATAGTATTCATAGTTATTGTCTCTCATATAGTTGATTTGGATTTGTTCAAGTTAGCTATTGTCTTACAAAAGGCTAAACAGATCCAAGACTTTGGACCTACAATTAACCATGGGTTTTACGCGAATAAGGATGTGTACGAGCATGCATGTCTATTCCGTCGTTACGGCCATGTATGCATGTCTCAGCTGTCTTGTTGGTTTATTACTATTGGTAAAAGTTAAAAGATCCCTACCCTATATCATTCTTCAAGTAGGATTCAAGTGGAGGGATATTTGATGACATCAAATAAGGTCATAATATTAGCATCATTTATCCCATGTAATTAACCCATTTTGTATAATTATTACAAAGAATTGTTACTTAATCGTTTATATTTGAGAATTGCAGTAATTATAGAGTACTTGGTGAATATTAGCAAAAGGCGCGCATTCTGGAGCTTAAACGAAGATATTTTGAAGATTACTATTCTGACAACCAATACGTTGTATCCATCAAGGAAGATACGGCGTATCCATGCCTGCACTTACCAAAGACTACAAAGGAAACTTAATCAATATGCCGTATCAAGAGAAGACCAATATGCCATATTGGAGATATAGTATGTGAATATTCTGGAAGATATCAAACGTGGTCCCTACTCCAAGAAACTCAAATACGGTGTATCCAATACCTTGGATACGTCGTATCGACACCGACTCCAGACCTTATAAATACAAAACTCAAAAACGAGTTTTAAGTGTGCTAAATCATATTCTTGATACTATCCACCAAAGTCAATTTCATGAGGGGAAATAAGAGCAAGAATAGGGTATTGCCACGCATGTCCAATCCATAGAGAACAACGTGTTAATTTTTATACTTTTGAAATCGTTTAGTTGTTTTGTATCATTTGTCTAAATCGGGGTTAGTTTACTGGCTAAGCCATTACTCTTGTATTAATTACGATGTTTGAAGGCTAATACCTTTGGGTATTAGCCATTATTATGAAGATCTGAATGTTTGGTTTTGTTTATATCTCGATTTCTTAATTTATCATTGTATGCTTGTTTATGTTTATCAATATAATTATTTACGTGCTTTTGTATGCGACCTATCATTCAACTGGATCTAGTGATACGGACTAAGTAATCTAGATGTCAGGATAGCTCTCCATATAGTAATTTATACATCTAGAATCATAGGATCACAAATATTATCCTTCTAAATTCTTGTTAAGGATACGCTTCAGGCTTAACTAGTTAATCAGATATTGCCTTTGGTTTATTGAACATGTTGACTAGTAGGTGAATCTAGATAGTTCAACAAATAATGTTCTGATTCCATTGGATAGTTAGACAAGTGGACTACTAGAGTATAAATTGCCATTAAGCAGTTCATGGGTAAAGTCTCTATGAGCTAGGGTTTAACAAGATCACCATTGCTTTAATGCCTAAGATAGATTATAATCAGCAAATAAGGATGTTTTATGCGGATGCTTTAATTGTGACAGAATTAATGTGTCTAGGTCTTAAGATGAAGTACTGCCTAAGTCTAAGAATGGTATGCCTCTTCGAATAATAATCATTGTACTGAATAAACAAACCAACTTTAATTAGGATTAATGAGGGCTAATATAGTTTTCTATTCATACGGCTCAACCGCTCTTTTTATATTCTATTAATTTGCCTGCATGGGTTAAAGTGTCTTCAATTAATTTTAGTCACCACAAAATCCATGCCAGTCTCTCAGGCTGAAAACCCCCTTTACTTGGTTAGAAATTAAGGGTAGAAACTACCATTAGGATTAGGCATTAGGTTTGACTTAGATTACAAACAAAATATTTAATATATTGAGAGATTTTTTAACCTGCTTCAGTGTGGTCACGTGTCGACACCCTTCTTACCACGAATTCTATCACGACGGGTACATGCATGTTAAAGTGTTTTTTTTTGTTAAGTCAGAAATATATAAACTTTAAAACTTGAATCATAAAAATATTCACCACACAACGACACATCATATTTTATATTTTTTTAGAAAGCAAAGTAAAATTTAGGTTTGTGAGTTTGTTTTGTTTTAGGTATTAAACTAATTATAAATCAAACCACATTAATGAAAAACTTATATGGTAAACGAACATATTTACTTATTCTTGTTACCTACTCTCAGTTGATTCTCCTAATCCTATTTCTTTGTCACACTTGTGTTGATCTGTGTAAGTATTTCCTTAGTCATGAGCGAATTATACGAAACGCCATCTATGTAATATTTCGTTAAGGCAACGTACAGGTAAGGTAGTATGAAGACGATTACAAGGCCCTTAAGAGTACATTACATGCATTAAAACACTTAAGAGGGATCAACCATATTAGAGGTAAGGTAGTATGAAGATAGTTACCAATGGTATCCTTTCTACACACTCGCGTTTCCCTAGACGTCTATGCCAATTTAATAACTTATGGCTAGTTTTCAAAAGCCTAACGCACACATCCATCACAAGAAGCAAAATTAAAAGGATCTACAAACTAAGTTCTTGCAATCATAAGTAAATACTATTGGATCTAGCCTAGCATATTATAAGGAAGCGAAGAACAAGAATCAATCAAACAACACATAGACATATTGAATAATAAAAGATAGAAGGCTTCACTTGATTAAAACATGTGTTTAAGGCTAATACAAGAGGGTTTTAACACCAAACGACCCAAACAACTGCTATAATCGACTTTTAATAATAGGGTTCGTTCCCAAAAGTTACACACTTGAAACCCTAAAAACGAGTTTGTATATATAGGAAAACGGACGCGACAGCGTCGCGTTATAATCCTAACGTCGTCGCCCTGTCGAATATTCTAGGGCTTCTGTAAGTTGGTTGGATCCTGACGCCGTCGTAAGAATCCTGACGCCGTCCTTTGTAAGCTCTGACGCCGTCACAAATGAATGTGACGACATCTCCACGCACTGTACGAGTTTTCTTCAAGAGATTTGGTGTAGAGTTGTAATCTTGTCCGTTTCTTCTCCAAATGAGCCCAAGTCACGTGTATTTCCTCCAAAAGCCATCCAAGTGCTAAAAACACAAAAATGAACGATTAAGTACATAATTAAGCATATTTGCACGATTTAGGGGGTTAAATGACCCCAGAAAAGTGTATAAAATGACACCTCATCACTTAGTTTGACCAATAAGGGAGTAAAACTAGTTACGTGATTAGGAACAATGTAAATCCGGATTATGGTCAAATGAATACTTTCTGTTAGAAATCGAGAAAAGACTCGGTCACTACAAATATATAATAGAATAGCTCGTAGATAGTATTTGGAAACTTACCAAGCTAACCGAGTCAACATAAGTCATCCTTATGTGTGATCGGCCCAAGCAAGGTATAAATACCCCTCTCCATACCTTGGAGAGGGTTGGTTGTTCATTTTGGTTCTTTCACATATTATATTTTCCTTTCACTTTCTCTCACTAAGTGATACAACCTACTTTCTCTCTCTAAAATTTCTTTCTTGCTCATTTGTAAGTGATTCGATACATCTACAATTGGTATCAGTCTCCATGGGGTGATATCATGAGCTTGTGTTTGTTTATATCTTGTTTAGATCATTGGTTTTTGTTATCTTTTGGTTTCGTGTCTTAAAAATTCAAACCTGGATTTTTGTGTTTAAAAGTGTTAAAGTTTATATTTTTAAGCAAGATCTAGGCCTAAGATAACTAGTTGGGCAAGAAAAATCAAGGTAAAACGTCAAAAAGGGTGTGTTTTTGGTAATTTTTGTTGGAAAAGTATGTTTTGTTTGCAGGAAGCGAAACATGTTTCGAAGGTAGCAAAATATGTCATGAAGCTAGCGAAATATGTATGTAAGCGAAATGTGTAAGTAAAATATGTATGTTAGCGAAATATGACAAGTTAACCTCAAGCGATTTATGTCATTTCTAGGAAACGAAACTCTGCTTAATTTTTCTGTGGTCAAGCGAAATATGTTCAATCAAAATATGTTACCAAGCGAAATATGTTAGCAAGCGAAATATGTTAGCAAGTGATTTATGACAGGCTGTTAGTTTAAGCGAAATACGTAGTTGTGTAAGACAAAACTCTGTCCAATTTTCATATTTCAAGCGAAACATTACATCGTCGTATTCTAAGTGAAACATTACATCAAGCGAAACATTACATTAATCAGCCAAAGATTTTAATTTTCTACGGTTTGTCTTACTTTGTAAAATCCCATGAAATATTTGGATTTCTCGGTTTTAGTAAAGATTTGTAAAATACCGTGGAATATCAATCTTAATCACCAACAACAATAACTCTTAACACAATTCTCCTTTATCACTGTTCGATCAATCTTTAATCATTTCACTTTTCAATTAGAACAAGATGACTACTTTAGCAGAACACATGATTGTTGCTGGAGTTGAGAATCGTCCTCCAATGCTTGAAAAATCAATGTATGATTCATGGGCAAGTCGTATACGTCTATGACATCAAAGGGAGTAAATGGTAGGATATGCTTGATTCAATCGATTATATGGTCTATATTAACTAGTGTACCCAACTGTTGAAGAATGGGCAGACTAGACCTATGAAATACTCTGAACTCACTGAAGCACAACAACTTCAAGATGACTATGATGTTCAAGCAACCAATATCATTCTTCACGGTCTTCCACCCGATGTGTATGCACTTGTTAACCATCAAGAGGCTGCTAAGGATATTTGGGATAGAGTCAAGCTACTAATGAAAGGCACTGAATTATCATACCAAGAACGTGAATGCAGATTGTACAACTTGTTTGATAAGTTTGCTTATGTTCAGGGTGAAACACTGTATGAGTATTACTGGAGATTCTCTCTACTGATCAATGACATGCATACTATTGGGATGAGAATGCAACAAGTTCAAGTCAATACCAAGTTTCTGATTGCTCTTCTATAGGAATGGAGCAAGTCTGTCACTGATGTGAAGTTAGCTAAAAGTTTGTATACCACCAACTATGATCTGTTGTATGCATACCTTAGTCAATATGAATGACATGCTAATGAAGTTCGTATCACGCGTGAAAGATATCTGGATCCTCTTGCATTGGCAGCCAACTCTCCAACTCTATATATCCCATCTCAGTCACCACAACATTCAGGTTCTTCTATGTATCCACCTCCTCAACAATTCACACTAGTTTATGCAGCACCTATTCATCATCAATACCATCACACTCTAGTTAATCCACAACAACATTCAGTTTCTCCTCAACCATTCAATCTTCTCCATCAGTGACACAACACTCTCAAGCTGACTTTCCTCAATTGGACTCTAGTCTCACTGTTCCTACATTTTAGCAAGGAGAAGATCCGATTGAATGCATTAACAAAGCAATGGCATTCCTATCTACTATGGCATCAAGGTTTCCACCTTCAAACAATCAACTCAGAATGTCTTCTAATCCCAGGAATCAAGCAACCATTCAAGATGACAGAGTCACAGTTCAACAAGTTCAAGGAAGACAATCTCAGAGTTTTGCTGGCACTAGAAATAGAGGAATTGCTACAACTTCAAGGGGAAATTATGCAACTGGTCAACCAAGAGTTGTGAAGTGTTATAATTGTCAAGGAGAAGGGCATATGGCGAGACACTGTACTCAACCAAAAAGCCCCCCAACTCACCATAAGGAATGCTACATGGTTTAAGGAGAAATTGATGTTAGCCGAAGCTCAGGAAGCGGGTCAGATATTAGATTAAGAGCAACTTGCATTTTTAGCAGGCCCTGGAATATCAGAAGCTCCAGTTGTTCAGCAGACAGTCTCTCAGAATTCAGCCTTCCAGACTGAAGACATGGATGCATATGACTCAGATTGTGATGAATTATCCTCGACTAAAGTAATTCTGATGGCAAATATTTCAAGTTGTGATCTTGATGTTCTCTTTGAGGTTGTCCAAATTGTTTTGTAGTATTTAGACTCCGGCTGCTCAAAGCATATGACCAGCAATCACTCTCAACTGATCAACTTCGTCAGTAAATTTTTGGGTACCGTCAGATTTAGGAATGATCATATTGTTAAGATAATGGGTTATGGAGACTATTAAATGGGAAATTTTACAATCTCTCGGGTTTATTATGTGGAAGGGTTAGGCCACAACTTATTCTTCGTGGTCAATTTTGTGATTCCGATCTTGAGGTAGCTTTTCGCAAACACACCTGTTTCATTCGTGATTTAGACGGTGTTGATCTACTCAAGAGATATAGGGGTTCAAATTTATACACTTTATCTATGGAAAATTTGTTGCTCTCCTCTCCTATATGTCTCTTGTCTAAGGCCTCAAAGACCAAGTCTTGGTTGTGGCATCAAAGATTATCTCATTTAAACTTCGACTATATCTCTTCTCTTGCCAAACATGGTCTAGTCCGAGGTCTTCCAAAACTAAAGTATTAGAAGGATCGTTTGTGCTCTTGAATGTTACTCTTGGTACAGCAAGAACCAGCTCCACAAACCTAAGCTGTGACTCCATTCAAGAAAAACTCTATCTGCTACATATGGATCTTTGCGGGCTAATGAGGGTTCAAAGTATCAATGGGAGAAAATATGATAGCACTGCCGGCAACAGGTATCGCCTTGCTTGATTTTTCTCGTTTACATGGGTGAAATTGTCTAGTTCAAGGGATGAAGTTACAGAGTTGTAAGTTAATTCTAAAAATGATCCAAGTTCTCAGAATGCAAACAGTTCGTACATTAGGACTGGTTAATGGCACCGAATTCGTCAATCATACTCTTAGGGATTACTATGGAAGAAGTAGGACCTCACATCAAACATCAGTTGCTTCACACTCACACAACAGAATGGCGTTGTCGAAAGACGAAACCATACTATAGTGGAAGTTTCCCATACCATGTTGATCTTTTCAAAGGCTCCGTTATTTCTTTGGGCAGAAGCAGTCGCGACAGCTTGCTATACACAAAACCAATCATTAATCCGAAAACGTCACAACAAAACACCGTATGAACTTATTCATGGAATCACAAACCTGAATTTCTTATCTTTATGTCTTTGTGTCTCTCTGATATCCAATAAATATCGTGAAGACCTTGGTAATTTGAAACTGAAAGCTGATATAGGAATCTTTGTTGGTTATGCTCCTGCAAAGAAAGAATTCCGAATCTACAACAAAAGGACCCGTTTAATCATTGAAACTATACATGTTGATTTTGATGAGTTTACAACAATGGCTTCTAAATAATTCAGTTCAAGACTCAGGCTTAAAAATTTGAATCTGGAACAAATTGTTCAGGACTGTGCCAAACATTCTTCTTCACTACCGTATGTCCACAACATAGAACGGATTGGGAAATATTGTTTCAACCAATTTTTGATGAGTACCTTAATCTTCCACCATGTGTTGATCCTCAAGTTCCGGCAGTCATTGCACCAGAACCCTGTTGTTTCAACCGGTACACCTTCCTTAACTACAATTGATCAAGATGCACCATCTTCAAGTACCTCTCAAACAACTCAAGAAACATCACCCCCAGTTATTCCTCTTAGTGTTGAAGAAGCTAACCATGACATTGAAGTTGCACACATGGATAATAATCCCTTTGTTGAATTTCCAATTCCAGAACCTAGTTCTGAAGAATCCTCTACTCAGGTTTTTATTCCAAATCATGTGCATTCAATCAATCAACCACCCGAACACATCAACAAATGGACCAAAGATCACCCGATTGACAATGTTATTGGCTATCCTTCTAGACCAGTTTCCACTCAACAACAACTATAAGATGAAGCTATATTCTGTTATTTCGATGCTTTCCTTTCTTCCGTTGAACCCAAGAGTTATAAAGACGCATTGACAGAATCCTACTGGATTAAAGCCATGCGAACTCAACGAGTTTAAACATCTTGAATTTTGGGAGCTCATACCTCGTCCAGATTGTGTAATGATTATTACCTTGAAGTGGATCTAAAGGGATAAATTAGTCCGACGCACTCCGGGAGGGGTATGGGAACAATAAGCTGTTTGGAGTAGTGAGAGGTTATCATTGGGAAGAAGGCATAGACTTTGAGGATCTTTTGCTCTAGTTTCTCGACTTGAGGCCATCCGTATCTTTATTGCCATTCGCTGCTATATGAAAACATGTTCGTCGTTACCAAATTAGAATTGAAGACCGCGTTCTTGAATGGCATGCTGCGTGAGTAGGTCTATGTTAGCCAACCGGATGGGTTTGTAGATCCGAAGAATCCCAATCATGTGTATAAGCTAAAGAAGGCTCTTTATGGGTTGAAACAAGCTCCACGTGCTTGGTACGATTTGCTCTCCATTCACTCCTGCGCCTGCCCCCGCTCTCTCCAGAAGTTCACCAAAGGCACCATCGATCCAACATTGTTCGTCAGACGTGAAGGCAAGGACATATTATTGGTACAAATTTATGTTGATGATATTATCTTTGCTTCCACTAAACCTGATCTTTGTGAAACGTTTTCAAAAATAATGTGTTTAAAATTCCAGATGTCGATGATGGGCAAACTATCATTTTTCTTAGGACTACATATTTCTCAGAGTCCCAGAGGCATCTTTTCAAATCAATCCAAATATGCTCTAGAATCGATTAAAAAATATGGTATGGAAACCTATGCACCAACAGATACTTCAATGGTAGAGAAATCTAAACTGGATGAAGATTCACAAGGGAAAGCCGTTGATCCTACACGTTATCGTGGAATGATTGGCACCCTTATGTATCTCACAGCCAGTAGACCTGACCTTGCGTACTGCCCAGATGCCATCTCGAGGAGGAATGTGTGCATTTTGCCAGCATCGTCAAGGACACAAATCCACTGTGTCCCAACACAATAACCAAGCCACTTAATGCGGTTTAAGCGAATTCTTTAGATACCTAGAGGAACCATTAAATATGGTTCTGTTGTATCTGAAGGATTACTTGCATTGCTATAATAGCTTTGCATGATGATGTCCTTGCAGGTTTGCCAAGATATAGAAAAAGTATACGTCTGGAAGTATGCAGTATTAGGTGATAGATTTGGTGAGTTGTCTCCTAAAAAGATATGTTAGTTAGTCGACTCGAGAGAGATCAGGCGCTGCGCGAGGATGGAGATGAAATTTATATTCTCAAACCTGTATTACGAGCTCAGCTGCGGCTTCGAGAGCGACACCAGAATTACGTCGTAGCTATTCCTAGGACATAGTTGATGATCTGCACTTTAAAGCCCTTAGATATCAAGCCCGGCCTTGGAAGCCCACTTAAACCCAAGGCTGGCCTAAGTACATTACTATATAAAGCCCTCTCCTCATGTGGAGAGGGTGTTGCTCATTTTTACTTTCATTTTAATGTGTAGCCATTTTTCTTTGTTATTTTTTCTCTCTCAAAACTCATCTCTCTCTCTAGTTTTCCTTTGAATTTTGTATGTACTTGTATGTGATTTGATAAGCTAACATGTGGTATCAAGAGCTCAAGGTTTCTAGTGTTTGTGGTTTGCTTATTCGAGCTTATTCAAGCTTATTTGGTACTAAATTCGTCCTTGTTTTCCTTGTTCTAAGCCACGGCTTATTTTCATTTTTGGTGTCTTGATTCATAAGTGTATTTAAGTACTAGCTTCCTAGCTTATGGTGTGCTTATATACGGCTTAATATGAATCAAACATAGTTCTCTTTTTCTTTCCTTTTTGCTCAAAAATCTTGCGCACTCTTATCGCACAGAGAGATTATCATAAGTCTCATGCGTTTCCTGTTGTTTGAGTGTAAAAGCCGTGTACTTTGTACTTTGTCAAATTGTGTCCTAGTCATATTTACACTTCGTTGCTTTTTGGTGTTATTGAGTTTAGGTGGCGATTTGGTGTTTGAACGCGCACTACCTTGTTGTCGAGCCGCGGAGCAGTTGCGTTTCTAGCTCTCCCTCCCCCCCCCTCGAACATCCATCCGCCTCCCACCTATTCCATGGCGATGTCTTGTAAGCCGGAATTTGTTTCCCATGCCAAAACCAACCCACCCGTACCACGTACAATTCCCTTACTGGACACGCGCCAAAGCGGTCCCTAAAGCTTCGATCTATCACTAAACCCTCTGCGTCTTGCGTGTTGTAGCGGCCTTTTTGTCACTTTGCATAGAGGTTTGGCTGATTTGCGTAGCGGTTTGCAAAGGGTAGTGGCGGTTTGCTAAGGGTAGTGGCGGTTTTCTAGTTCAAATCCATAGCGGTTTACTGTTATTCTATTGTAGTGGTTTAGGATAGGAACAAATGAAGACTTTTATATCTTAGCCAAATCTAAATGTTACTCTGCCGATTTTGAAACTCCATGCGGTTTGACAAATTGTTTTTTATAGCGGTTTGGTAAACAGTTTCTGGTAGCGGTTTTCCAAATTACTTTACGTAGCGGTTTAGTAAACAGAAGTGGTAGCGGTTTGATAAATTGATTTGATAGCGGTTTAGGGAAAAAGTGTCTAGCAACTTGTATCTTAGTCTTAATCTATTTGTTTTGTACTTTTTATTTAACAACAATTTACTTCCCTTTCCTAATAATTAGCGATTGGTCTATGACTTTTAGTGAAAGTTAGAAGATCCCTATCCTATATCATTCTTCATCCTAACCGTTGGTTAAATTCGAATGAGGATGTGATCGAACACACATGTCTATTCCATCGTTACGGCCATGTATGTGTGCTTCAGCTGCCTTGTTAGGGTGGTACTTCTGGTGAAAGATTGTAGAATGATCAACCCTAAACCTTATCACAAAAACCCATATTTACCTTTATAAACTTGTTACTCCTTGGCTTTAGTGGTGGAGATGTGTATCCTTGCCAAGCTTATGATAGAATACTCATCACGACTAAGCAATTAAGCGAATTAGTTACATGTTACCACATAGATTAGTTAAGTGATTTGAGTTTTTCATCTTCCTATTTCGTGAGGTATTTGGTTGTGTACTTGTAGTAGATCGAATAAATGCTTTAACGGAAAATATCCTTAGGGATACATTTTTATAAACTTCTAACGGCTACTTGAGGACACGTAGGATTTAAGTGGGGGGGGATATTTGATGACATCAAATAACGTACATTTTATAGCATCATTTATCCCATGTAATTGGCCATATTGTATAATTATTGCAAAGAATTGTTACTTAATCGTTTATATTTGAGAATTGCAGTAATTAAGGAGTACTTGGTGAAAGTCAACAAAAGGCGCATTCTGGAGCTTAAACGAAGATATTTTGAAGATTACTGTTCTGACAACCAATATGTCGTATCCATCAAGGAAGATACGACGTATCGGTGCCTACACTCACCAAAAGACCACAAAGGAAACAAGATCAATACGCTGTATCCAGAGAAGATCAATACGCCATATTGGAGATATAGTATGTGAATATTCTAGAAGATATCAAGTGTGGTCCCTACTCCAAGAAACTCCAATACGCCGTATCCAAGACATTGGATACGCCGTATCGAACCGACTCCAGACCCTATAAATAGAAAACTCAAAAATGAGTTTTAAGTGTGCTCAATCATATTCTCGATACCTAAACCACAAAAGTCGATTTTTAGAGGAGAAAAAGAGCAGAAGAGGTCTTGCAACGCGATCCAATCCATAGGAGACAACGTGTACTTTCATATACTTTTGTAATCGTTCAGTTTTTGGTATCATTCGTTAACTCGGTTAGTTTACCTTGGCTAAGCCATTATTCTTGTATTAATTATGATGTTTGAAGGCTAATACCTTCGGGTATTAGCCATTATTATGAAGATCTAAATGTTTGGTTTTGTTTATATCTCGATTGCTTGATTTATCATTGTATGCTTGTTTATGTTTATCAATATACTTGTTTATGTGCTTTTGTATGCGACCTATCATTCAACTAGATCTAGTGATATGGACCAAGTAATCTAGATGTCGGGATAGCTCTCCATATAGTAATTTATACATCTAGAATCATAGGATCACAAATATTGCCCTTCTAAAATCGTGCTAATGACACGCTTCTGGCTTAACTAGTTAACGGAAATTGCCTTTGGTTTATTGAACATGTTGACTAGTAGGTAAATCTAGATAATTCAACAAATAATGTTCTGATTCCATTGGATAGTTGGACAAGTGGAGTACTAGAGTATAAATTGCCATCAAGCAGTAAGTGGATAAAGTTTCTATGAGCTAGGGTTTAACAAGATCACCATTGCTTTAATCCCTAATATAGATTATAATAAGAAAATAAGGATGCTTTATGCGGATACTTTAATTGTGACAGAATTAATGTGTCTAGGTCTTAGGATGAAGTCCGCCATAAGTCTCAAGAATGTTTTGCCTATTCAAGATAATGTAATTATTGATTTGAATAACAAAACCAACTTCTAATCGAATTAATGTTGGTGAATACAGTTTTCTAATATAAGCACGCCGCCTCTTTTATCTTCTGTTAATTTGCTTGCGTGAGTTTAAAGGGGTCTTGAATTGATTGTATTCACCACCAAAACCACCCTCCGTGCATGTCTGAAGGCTGAAACCCCCCTTTTACTGTTTGAATTAGGGATTAGAACTAACAATAGGATTATCATAGGGTGTTGACTTGATTAGAATTAACTTGGATTAGATAACCAAAATATAAATAAATTAAGAGATTTAACCTCGCTTCAAGTGTTCGACACCCTACTTACTACGAATCTACCACCGACCGGGTACACTGCCTTAAAGTGTTGTTTTGGTTAAGTCGGCAAAATATAAATTTAAAACTTGAATCATAAAAATTTACACCACACAACGACACATCAAGTTTTTGGCGCCGCTGCCGGGGAGTAAAAATTAATCTTGATTTTTATTTTATATTTTGGTTTTTAACATTAGATCTAACCCTTAAGAGTAGTGTAAATTAGATTAGTGTATATTCTTGTATATTCTGTATATTTTGTATAATTGTTAGTTTAACTGTTTGCTTGTATATTTGTGTGTTTAATTTAATTGTTTTTCTAATACATTGTTTTGGTCGATAACTCGATACGGTGTATCCACTTCCATTGGATATGGCGTATCCAACTTTCTGTCTAGTACAACGTATTTATTCAACTGATTAATACGGCGTATTCACTTCTATTGAATACGACGTATCGATCAACTGAAACATAAACAGAACCTAAGTTTTCATATTTGATTTTCGTACTTAATTTTTCTATCTTTCTTTAGAGAAAATCATGCTGGTATTTTTACCCTTGCTATAGGAAATACTTATCAAAGTTAGTAGACTAAAGAAGATACCATAAGAAGTCATGGCAGAACTAATTTCAGAGGAATGCATAGTGAATGCGTCTAAATAAAATCAAATCTTACTTTCACTTAGTAAAAGATGATAAACATGGGACTCGGCATTGGTATTTTGGGTCTGGAATTATGAAAGAGTGCATACACGAATGTTTGAAGAAGACGTAATGAAATCCACATCGCTCAGGTTGCTTGACAATGGTTGATTAAATTACGTTCCTAGTGGGTGATTCCCTTCAACTTCGAATGAAAGTCTGTACTCTCTCACTAGCTGTGGATGCTCGACAATGGGGGCATAAAACGAGTTGGGAAGGAAATAAGTACTCGTTGGGAAGAACTTGTTGAGAAATTTTTCTGTAAATTTTATCCCGAATCATACGATGGAGAAGAAGAAATGTTGGACGAAGGAGATAACTGGGGGATAGATCCACTTGAATTCATATCGCGAGTAAATTCATCATTTGATAAACATATGAAATCTAGATGGAAGAGCATAATAAAAGGTATTGTCCATGCTTGATGAATGGGTGTTGGAATAAGGACGAATAGATGACAGTATTTGAGTAATAACACAGTACTTACTTCTGACTTCGTTCTTCAAACCTTATCAATAACCAGTGAAAAGTGCCTCACCAAAACGGAAGATGAACACTTTGAAAGTCAGACTAAAACGCAAATATTGCAATGCATCACCGAATCATTACTGGAGCAACCTAAACAAAAGATGTATAAAGCAGAAAAGTTTAAAGTTATTCAGTACTCTCTTGGACCCAATGAAGAATATATTGCTATAAGAAGATGTGAATATGATATTTGGTGCAGGAGGAAACAGATAATATGTCAAAATCTACAAGATTATTTTTCAGGAAAAAAAAGACAAACGGTGGAAGGTGCGCGCAACCGAATAAAGTGACAGCTGAAAACAAGGTCTAACTTTAAAGACTCGCTGGTAAACAAAAGTGCTTCCCGGGAGACAACCCAGAATGTTATTTAATTTTATCGAGTCTGTCTTCCAGACAACAATACGGCGTATCCGCTCCATACCATACGGCGTTAGTGAATGTTCTGACATTTACCAGTCTTTCACTTTATATGCATTTAAAAAATACATTTATTGTCAGTTCTGGACGCAATACGGCCGTATCCAATGCACATGATACGGCGTATTCACCAGACTGACTCGTATTTATTTTGTTTAGTTTAGTTTAAATTAACCGTAGGTACCAAGATAGGAATGAACATGTTTTTCCTATGTTTTACACAGGACCTCGTGAAAGAAATATCGATGAATATTGGTGGAGAATTTACAAATCTGGAGATCTTAAAGTGTTGGAGTCTTGAAACTTCAAAGCGGGTGTTCAACACGAATTCTTGCTTAATAAATCAACATGGAGAATCTACCGAGCAAATATCAGGGGAGTTTCTCATTCAAATTCTTTTTAATTCCCGTATTTAATGTTTTATATATACAACGAGGACGATGTATAATTCAAGAGAGGGGATGAAATTAGAATGTTTACTTGTCCTATTTTTCACACTAAAATGCTTAAATTATGCTCAAATTTAAAAAAATTTCAAGCATACTTTTGTGAAATTACTTGATACATAACCCGCACACAACAACCCTTATTAGATATTGTAAGAATTTAACCTTATTCGTTTCTAAATGTTTACCTAAATTCCACAAAATATGAGTGTGCCGGTGATGTAGTAGACTTTAGAACTTGGCTTGGTATATATATTCGAGACCGCAGTGATAAGTACTATGGATTTAGATAGAGTAACTTGTTTAAATTGGTAAATTTTTAGGAACTCACAACAAAAGTACGTACCTTTTCTTGTTGCCTTATTAAATTTAATACACAGGTTACGTAACCCCATATAAACCGTTTGTTTACTCTCACTTTAAGAGTAAGATACCCCTAGAACAACCCGTAGAGCCAATCCTTTAGAAAATACACCAATTATTTGTTTTGTTACACCTCTACACCTTAGCCTACCTTGTTAGATTAAGTTTATTTTACAGTTGCTAGTCGCTTAAAAGTGTAAAGTTTGTATTTCCCGAGTCTTGTGTCAAAATTTTCTATCTTTGGTACGGTTGGAAGAATTTGCACATCGCAAATGGGAATGTATATAATAGTCTAAAACTCATGTATTTTATACGTCGCAATTTTTGGTACGTCCGAAGAATGGCAGAATTATCGAAGGATTATCCGGAACTTTTATTTGATCATGAAGATGGTGTAAACTACTCCAGTAGTTTATAGTGATAGTTAGATGCAAAAAAAAATCAAAATATTAGAAAAAATCTGCATAACAAAAAAAGAGAGAAGGAAAGTATTGATGATATCGTTCGCAACTACGAAAGAATTACACGAAGGAGTCGATTATTCGTTTTTGATACAAATCGACGACTGATAGTGTATTGTACAAGTGAATGATATCGCACTTGCCTTGTAAAGTATGTGATGGATTTGGGGAAGTTGACCGTTTTGGGATCGCACCAACTTTTAGGTTGTTGTTTTTGATCTAGATCAAGACGTCGTAAAATAGTCGTGTCTTTATCATGGTAATGGTCGGGAAAATGTGTGTAGCACCTTGTATTTTAGACTTAATCTATTTATTTCTTAATTTTTATTTAACAACAATTTTATTTCCCTTTTCCTAATTGATTTGAATATAATAGCACTATATATATATTATATATATATATATATATATAAATAGATATATATATATTATATATTTATATAGATTTATATATATATATATATTTGTAATATATATATAACTCTAATAATACCCAATTATCTCTATTAATAGATAAGATAAGTATTCCAAAAGGCTTCTAGAAGATTACTTTTATCCAAAGTAAAATCTAAAACCTTCCCGAGTCGTATCCCGACGAGGTGCGAATTGAAAATCGGTTAAGTTCGTGATTGCGTGATTTGAATGGTTTAAAGATCTTGATTTGGTTCCTAATTCTACTAATGAAAACGCAGTAAAAAACATGTAAACGCAAGTAACAATTAAGACAATTAAAAATTAAAGCTAAAAACGATAACGGGAATCCTAAAACGCAACTAAGTAAGCAAGTATATCAAAATTAAGCCCTACAAATGAAAATTTGATTTTTATAAATCCTAAATGACTAAAAATAATTTTCAGAAAAAGAATTATATTTTTTTGACTTTTATATGTAATTTATTATGAATTTAAAACCTAATTTAATCTAACAATATTAGATTATATTTTAAATTCTGGAAAATTAATGAAAGTACTATTGCACAAAATCTATGACTTAGGAAAAATTAAAGACGATGAAATAAGATAACACAAAATAAGCAGTATATAAGCTAAATAGTTTTAAAAAGCTAAACTAAAAATGAAATTTATGAAATTTAATGAGTTCAAGATATAAATGAAAAATGTCCCTAAGGCAGTTGGTTAAGTGGAGTGTGGTGTTGAGGAGTTTGTTGTGCCTAAGGGAGAGGTCACATGTTCACACGTCTGTCTTTTGTGACCATCTCATTTTGCCCAAAACATTTTAATTTATTTTGTCTTTTTAAGGGACAATTAGGAGATAAAGCAAAAATAAGCAAATATTAATGAAGAGGACTTAATGGCAGAACTGATTAATAAGCTAGAAATAGCTTATCAAAATGAAAGTTTGGCTTAATAACACATGGGAATTAGTAAGATAGCTAGACTTTTTAGAAACTGAATAAGCTATTATAGACAACTGAGTTGTAATAATAGACCTACACCTAAAACTAAATTAAGCACTAGGGACTGGAAATAGCAAACAAAGTAAGTTGAAAATCAACTAAATTCCTTAAGACAATTTACTCTTATAAGGAGGATTCTAGGAGATTTTACTACTTTTAAGCTTACATTTAGAATTAATGAGCATGGAAATCAAGCTGAAAGGTAAAAACAAATAAAGAACTAGACTTAATTAACAAAAATAAACTGGAATTAAGCAAATCAGATAAGATAATAAGCTAGAAAAGTTAATTGAAAATGAAAGATTATTATGCTTTGTTTTTGGCTTTTTAAAATGAAATGACAGATTTGAAGCTAACATTGAATAAAAAGATCCGCGAATGCTTAGTCTAATAAAACAAGCTTTGCTTATTTAAAGTCTATCATGGAAACTTGCAAACTCTTGGCTTTTTATAAGCTAGAATTCGCGTTTTAAAGATTTTTATATAAAAGACTAGCAAAAGCTTAATTTTATATAAGTTAAGGGGCAAGCTAGAGCGCAACATCCTCGATCAAGTCAAAATTTATTTCTTAAAAAGACAAAACTACGTGTCAAAACACTTATTGTATTTTTGAAAGATTTTAAATTTGGCATATTTTTGCTATTTTTGGTGGAAAAACAGGGTTACGTAAAGACAAGGCAAATGCAAGTAAGATCAAATCGAAAGATCCCCTCCATACTAGAACTACACATTTTCCTCAATGTGAGACTGTCACTCCCATACTAATTTCAAGGCATAATCCAAATATTAAGGGTTCTCTACGCAAATCTAAAGTATCGTTATTAATTATGCTAATAGATTAAATAGTTAATTCTAATAAAGATCTCGGGATATCGGATTATTCCAAATAGCAATGTAAGGATGAGATTCGAGTGGCTGAATGGACAACAACCTACGGAGCACGTTAGTCTTTAAAATCCTGGCCAATCTTGGTCATAAAAACAACAAA
Source organism: Tanacetum coccineum (assembly GCA_026074375.1). Taxonomy (NCBI): domain Eukaryota; kingdom Viridiplantae; phylum Streptophyta; class Magnoliopsida; order Asterales; family Asteraceae; genus Tanacetum; species Tanacetum coccineum. Next base: position 42,188 of record BQNB010016165.1, read on the forward strand.
AACAACGACCACGCGTAAAGAAAGAGGCGAGCCTCCTCACATCACACTTATTAATAAATAATATACTACTACTACTACTACTAAGGATAAGCATGGGTTGCCACCCGCGAAGCGCTTGTATTTGTTAACCGAGTCACGAGCCTGACTCGATCCCCCATACTTGAGCTGGTCAAGGGGGATAGAAATGGAGATAAGGAACATCCAAGATAGGAATGTCCCCTCCATAAATCATCATCAGGCTCTCAGAAAAATCAGAAGTGATTTTGCCCAGATGAGATAAGAGATTAGAAGAAAGAATCCCAGGATTGAAAACTTGGTCTTCATTTTCGGATGAAAATGGAAGCAAAGTCTCAATCACTGGATAGAGAGGATTACGGATAAATGAGATAGAAAAAATGTCTCCCGACGATAGAAATCCTCTTGGATTGGACTTCCCCAAAGACTTATCCCCGCGATCAAAAATCTGGTTTTTTGTTACGGAAGGAAAAGAAACCTTAAAAGATCGGATCCGAGGGGATTCATCGAAGGAAAAAAGTCCAAATCCAGACAAACAGGGTGGGATGGGTGGGTAACACATTAGGCATATGAACACGAGGCTCTCCCAAAATATCTTCCATAACAACGCTAGTCAACTCTCCCTGATCGGGCTCAATCTCAAAGAGAAATGATTCATACTCGGGAAGAGAGTTATCAGAATGAGTAGTGGTACTGCCACTACTCGTCTCTTCCGTATGATCGCTAAAAGTCTCGAATTTCTGAGGTAAAGAAATATCGATTAAAAAGAGGAAGTATCGGACTTCTCAAAAGAAAGAGTCCACTATTCTCAACGGGGAATAGGACAATGGGGGAGGGGACTTGAGCACCACCAATCAGGAGTGGGGTTTGTCATTCAAGATTCGATGCTTAGAATAGAAGATTGATATCTCAATAATTTCTCACGAAGTATATCGTCCTCACCCTCCTTCCTAAGCTGCGAGTCTCAGGAATCGGGAGATGATGCCTCAACGAAATTGATGTTCTCAAAAGAATCGTCATCACTCGAAGTACAATCATCATTAAAATCAGAGAAAATCTCAAAGGGATCGTTTAAAACATCAAAAGGAGGAGAATTATCACAAAAAGGCACATCACATGTATCGTCAGAAATACCCTCGGACTTACTTGGGATTGGGACAAGGTCCTCGAACACTAGGACTATATTACTTTCGTCCGATTCTATTTCCCCGGTATTTAGTGTCAAGATGCTCGTCCCCTTAATTAGAGTTGTTATCGGGTTCCTCGGTTGTAAATGCGGTGTGATTGCATTAGTCGGAATTCGCTCTCAATATTTCCTGTATATTGAATAGTGTAATTATGTCATTGTATAGAAACAGGACAATTCCAACTCGGAGACTTTAAAAAAAATTATTTTTATTATCGCCTGCTCCTCTCTCATAATTTGCAAATCTTTAAGATGTTTTTGAAGCAATTCTTGTATATCCTCTGGTTGATGTTGCTTTTCTCTAAAAGCATGCTGAATTTCAAAAAATTTCTTCGAAGCTAGCAATAAAACCTTTGGCGTTTCTCTGAAAATAAATACGATTATTTAAACCTTCTTTAAAAAGGTTTGTGTAGATTTCATTAGGTTTTCTCTGGCTTGCATAATTTCCACACTCGTTTCTTGAGGATGATGATGAATGACGGTATACTGCGGGGGTTGATATTGGTCAAAACTGGAAAAATTAGAATTATAGCAAAGATTAGGTTCATAGAATTTTTGGTTCAACGGTTGACACTGAAAGTGGGGGGCCCTCATGAGGACCCGCAGTTTTCTTACAACAAAGGTATTGGTAGTGGATACGTTGGTGAAGTTTGTGGACAAATCTATTATCAATTCTTGTTTGATTGAAACACGGGTCTTGAGATTGTTAGACAAACGGAACTTGAGGTGGACTCATAACCTAATGCGCATCGTCCCCACATTACTCACCCAAGAATTGTTGGTATCTGGGAGTTGTGGAGGGTAGTCGAAAAGATTTTGAGATCATTGAAAGAATTTGTTGGGATCACCCAATGGATGCAATTTTTTTATTATTTGAAGCGCAAATGAAGCAAAATCCTTCACTAAGACCAGATCCACACCACTTGCAAGAACACCGTTTACAATGTTCATCTCTTTCTAACGGATCTTTAAAATGAAAACAATGCCATTGGTCTAACAAAGATGTTTGGGGTTGTAAAGGTGGGTAGAAAATATTTGGAGAATCAATGACAGAATTTGAATCCTAAAGGAATGATTTTCAACTTCATACAGCATTTAAAGCACAAACTTCATCAGGTATAATTTCTTCTACACCGCTCACAAGTACATTGTCGACAATATAGACCACCAAACGGTCCTCCACACTTGGAACAATTACGTGGGTGTTGTTGAGATGAGTCGGAGGTTTCATCATAAGAGATCGGATTAGGATCATGAACAAAATTATCGACGTAACTCACATTTGAACAACAATGTTCTCTATTATACAAATATCCACAAGACGAACATTCTTTAAACCCATACATGATGATAGATTTAAAGAGGGAGAAAGAGAAGAATTAAACAAAATGAGGACTTAGAGAAGAATATATATAGATTTTTCAAATTAAAACAATAATAGAAAAGAAACTAATATAAAAAATAAGAAAGAAAGAAAAATCTATTTTGGAAACGAAAGTCAATAGTGGCACGGGAGTCTCTAGAAACGCACAAGAAGCGGAGGATGCTGGTAAGCGTGATGCGTTTTAAAAACCTTCTCCATCTTTGGGTCGAAGTTGCAGGATCGACCCTCCTTATATCCTTCTTCTTTTAGTGAGTTAACTAAGATGAGCCATAAACGAATCAATTAACAATCGGTTGATTTTTAATAGTAAAGAAAATAAAAAGAGAAATGTAAAATTTTTTGTATTTTGTATAATTTTTATTCATGAGAAGGCAAAATATTCACAATTGAAAGCGATAACTTCACGAGGAAGGGTCTTCAACACTAATATTCTATCGATCGAAACACGATATTAGTAACACCACCTCATTCGGCAACGGCGCCAAAAATTGATTTGTATATAATAGCATATTTAATATTATATCATATCTATAATCATATCTATAGATATCTATATATATATGTAAATAATAATATTTATGATATATATATATAGATTATATCATATATATAAATAAAATATTAAATTATCAATAATAGTATAAGATAAGTATTCCAAAAGGCTTCTAGAAGATTACTTTTATCCAAAGTAAAATCCAAAACCTTCTCGAGTCGTATCCCGACGAGTTGCGAATTGAAAATCGGTTAAGTTCGTGATCGCGTGATTTTAATGGTTTTAAAGATCTTGATTTGGTTCCTAATTCTACTAATGAAAACGCATAAAAACATGTAAACACAAGTAACAATTAAGACAATTAAAAATTAAAGCTAAAAACGATAACGGGAATTCTAAAACGCAACTAAGTAAGCAAGTATATCAAAATTAAGCCCTACAAATGAAAATTTGAATTTTATAAATCCTAAATGACTAAAAATAATTTTCAGAAAAAGAATTATATTTTTTTGACTTTTATTTTATTTAATATGAATTAAAAACTAATTTAATCTAAAAATATTATTAAAAATATTAGATTGTTTATAAAATTCTAAAAAATTAATGAAAAGTACTTTGCACAAATCTAGACTTAGGAAAAATAAAACGAGAAAATAAGTTAACACAAATAAGCAGTAAATAAGCTAAATAGTCTAAAAAGCTAAAACTGAAAAAGACACTATATGAATTTAATGATGCAAGATATAAATAAAAAAAGTCCCAAGGGCAGTTGGTTAAGTGTGTATGGTGTTGAGGCATTTGTGTGCTAAGGGAGAGGTCACAGGTTCGAGTCCTGTGATCATCTCTTTTTGCAAAACATTTTAATTTATTTTTCTTTCTAAGACAATTAGAGATAAATAAAAAATAAGCAATATTAATGAAGGGACTTAATGCAGAACTTATTAATAAGCTAGAAATAAGCTTATCCAAAATGACAGTTTTGCTTAATAACACTTGGTAGAAATTCAGCTAAGAGCTTAGGCTTTTTAGAACTGAATAAGCTAATAGACAACTGAGATGCTAATAACAGACCTAGACCTAAACTAAATAAGCACTAGGGGACTGGAAATAGGCAAACAAAATAAGTTGAAAATCAACTAAATGCATTAAGACAGTTTACTCTTAAAGGAGGATTCTAGGACTTTTAATACTTTTTAAGCTAACATTTAGAATTAATGAGCAATGGAAATAAGCTAAAAGGTAAAAAACAAAAATGTAAACTAGACGCAATTAACACAAAATAAAACTAGAATTAAGCATAATCAGATAAGATAATAAGCTAGAAAAGTTAATGGAAATGAAAGATTTTATGCTTTGTTTTTGGCTTTTAAAATGAAATGACAGTTTGCAGTAACATATAGACTAAAATTCTTTTTAGACAACTTAAAAACTTGAAAGCTGAGTTAGGGTACATTATAATAAGGCTCTAAAAATAACTAATCTAATTGATTTTCTTTTAATTCAGTAGAAACTTTAACCTCTCATGGGCGACCTGCAAAAGCTTATACCTTGTAAGAAAAAACAATAAAATTCTCACTCATTTTGGGGATGTGGGGTGTTTCCCAAACAATAAATTTTTAAATAAAACCTTTTTCACCCAAAAAGGATATTCTATAACTTTAACCAACTCAAATCAGATGTATATTAATTCATAGTGCCATAATTTAGATTATAAAAAAAATGGCGCTGGAAATAAAAAAATCCATTTTTAACCCCTTTTTCAACATAAGAAAATTATTGGGCGGGTAGGGTTGGGGAGGGGTGAGGGGGGGGGGGTAAAAAAATTTTTTATAATGGGGAAAAATTCAACCTAATCAAACCATTTGAAGAAACCTAAAAAAACTAACAGACTTGACTGTTTGATGCAAAAAACTAGAAACTTGACTGAACCTATTATAATCATATGTAATTAGCTTTTAAAACCTTGATTGAGCTTAACAAATTGTTTATTCCCAATAATACACTAGCAGTCTTAACTTAAGTTAAGACTGCCAAACTTATGCCAAACACCCCTTTAAATCCTAAAAACCTATTTTTAAGCCTAAACAGACTTCAATAAGCATCAAATTGATAAAACAGATCAAGCATTAAGCATAGAAAAGACAATTAAGCAAAAACTTTATAAAATTAAGCACTAAATTATAAGCTAACCTAATAAGCATATTTTTGATTTTTTTGAACAATTTTTATGAAAACTTGACTAAAACTCAAAACAGATTATGAAACTCTTAAAACTAGATCAAATAAGCTAAATGAAGACTGAATAAGCATAAATAGCAGGAATTAAGCAGAAATAAGCAATAATAAGCAAAAACAGAAAATTAAGCAAAAATCATAAAAGAACATACCTTTGCCCTTTGCTCTAAACACAGGGCTTAATTTTGTTCTTTAGAGCTTATCAACTAGCTCCAGCTTATCATAGATAAGCTGGTAAGAAAGCCATAACCCAATCCCTTTTTGGCTTATCATCCATAAAGCTTATTAAGACCCCTTTTAGGAAACTTGAGTAATGAGCTTATTAAGCTAAGCTTAAAACAAACTTAGCTTAATAAGAAATAGCTAAGAAAGTAATTAGCTTATTTGAGCTTATTAGTAAAACACATTTAAACCAATTTGCTAAAAGTAAAAACAGAAATTAAGGCACAATATAAATGAAATTTGAATTTTATTAAACTGAAAGTGATTACAAACTTTTGAAAAGTAAATTACATTAAATGAAAGACAATAAGCTAAAATAAGCTACTAACAAGCTACTAAACTACCCTACTCCTAGATGCCTCTTCTGTGTGATTAAACGTGGGTATTTATAGGCTTGAAATGAAGCTTCTAGGTCTTTAGATGCTCCCATGATCTCTGATCCTAGCCCTTCAATCTTGTATCAATTATCTTCATCCCTTGATCATACTTCACGTATTTCCACCAATCAAAAACCATAGGATTGCCAGCGTGTCATTTTGTTATCAGGTTTCAGGGTTGTTGGCTTCTAGAAGCTTAATGGTGTGGGTGTAGAGGTTTTTACCCTGCGTGTGTTTATGGTGAAGTGAAAGAGAGGGAGAAGGTTAAAAGTGATAAACATTATTTTTGATTTGGGGCCGTTGACTCGTTTTTACAATTCTTGTCCAGTGGTATTAGGGTTAAAAAGAGATTGGGTTATGGTCGTGGGTTGGCGACAGTTATCAGGTTATAGGGCTAAAGGTTAATGGGAGTTAAGGTTAAGGCTACGGTGCAAATTTGAAATGACTGATGGTGTTTGTCATCAAGGACTAACTTTGTAATTGTTTTAGGTCTGTTAGGCTTAAGGATAACGGGATTGGAATTGATTAAAGACTTAAGATAAATTTTCTCTTCGGCTTCAATTTCATGTTTACTTCTCAAATTCTCGTTTATACTCGGTTTTGTTGTTTTGAGCTTCGGGTTTTTGTCTTTTGTTGATATCCGTAACTTGCAAGACACAATTCACAATACAAATGAATACAATGCATTTTTTGTATTATTGGTCATTAGGGTTCTTGTTAGCACTGTTTTATTAGGTAAAAAGTATGTGTATTTAAGCACATACCAAACTTCCCCCACATACTATGCTATTGTAAGTCCTCACCGCAATGTAATAAATACAAGCTTTAACCAAAAATTTCAAATCCCCTAAACTATCACCTCCGAAAAAGTAGCTAGTATTCATTAAGGGGATTAAGAAATCACTAGATTTGGAAAACCCCCCCCCCCCCCCCCTCCTCGTTTTACTAATTTTATTATCAGTATACATAACATAATTTTTGGAACAAGAAAACTTAAAGGATAAAGTTCAATCGTCCTTGATTTTTCACCGCCCAAACCAAGCTTTTAAAAACGAAAACATTGTTAAAGCCAAGTTGTTAAGATGCTATACACCATGATAAATGCTTAATTTTGATGTTAAATTAGCTACTTTTCGCTTCCTTATTCCTAATCCTCTTAAAGATTTGATTATTATTATGGTGACAAATAGATTATGTCTTATTCATATAAGTAAACCCGGTTTAGACCACACAATTAGTTTGAAATCTTTTTCTAAAGAGATGATATGGTGAGAATAAGGTCCACATTCAGGTTCTAATTTCGCATGATTTAGGGGTTATCCTTTTTATTTAATCCAAAACAACTCAACTACGAGTCCAGAGATGGAGGCTTTATTTAGATAACCCTGGAGTCAAAATTTGGCTTTATTATTATTATTGCAACATTATTAAACCTCGATCCTTTAAACAACTGCCTCAGCGGTTGCAAAAAAATAAAAATAAAGGGCGCACCATGTCCAGGATGTCTTTATTTCGACCTCGGTGATTTCCTCGACCTTTTAGAAGACCGCAACATCGGTTATGAGCCGGCAAGATGCAACAAACTTTTATTAGTCTCGGATTATTACTATGTGCCTTATTTAGAAGACTGCAACATCGATTATGAGCCGGCAAGATGCAGTAAACTTTTATCAGCCCATAGTTTTATTATTATTATTACCTCCACCCTTTAAACGACTACCACATCGGTTGTGAGCCGGCAAGAGGTAGTGGTCTTATTTCGGCTTTGGTTATTATTATTAGCCAAATTTCAAATCCTGTGGTCTTTTAACTACCTAGACAACGGTAGCGAGCCGTCAGGAATCGGTAAGCTATTTCCCCACAAACATGACAAACTCGATGTGCTGCACTTACTTTTACCAGAAGGAATCTCTCGAAGTGCTTTAAATCTAAGAAATCGCAAATCCTAAAGCACTTTATTTATTAACAATTATATAACGTTTATTAAGCTAGTGGGAGCAAAAAGACACAATTAACCTCTATGAGCCTTAAAGAGAACCAACTACTCTATGTTTAGCATCTAACTTATATAAAACTCTATCATATCTCGTTCTTTGTTAAATTTAAAATCTTTAATAAAAAGATCTGCGAATGCTTAGTCTAATAAAAAAGCTTTGCATATTTAAAGTCTATCATGGAAACTTGCAAACTCTGGATCTTTTTAAGTAGAATTCACATTTTAAAGCTTTGCTTATATAAAAGACTAGCAAAGATTAATTTTATATAGTTAAGGGAATCTATTGGAGCGCAATGCTCGATCAACGTCACAATTTTATTCCTTTAAAGACAAAACTACGTGTCAAAACACTTATTCTATTTTGAAAATTTTTAATTTTCGGCATTTTTTTTGCTATTTTGGTGGAAAAAACGGGGTTCGGTTACGTAAAGACAGGCAAATGCAAGTAAGATCGAAACTCGAAAGATCCCCTTTACTAGAACTACACAATTGTCCTCAATGTGTGACTGTCCACCCCACCCCATACTAATTTAAAGGCATAATCCAAATATTATGGGTTCTCTACGCAAATCTAAAGCCGTTTATTAATTATGCTAATAGATAAACGTTAAATCAATAAGATCTCGGATATCGGATTCCTATATAAGCATGCTAAGGATTAAAGATTGAGAGGACGAATGGACAAAACCACGAGCACGAGAGTCTTTAAAATCCGGGCAATCTTGGACATAAAACCACAAAACACAAAACACGAGAAAGGAAGAGACGAGCCTCCTCACATCACACTTATTAATAAATAATATACTACTACTACTAAGGATAAGCATGGGTTGCCACCCGCGAAGCGCTTGTTTTTTTTACCGAGTTACGAGCCTGACTCAATCCCCCATACTTGAGCTGGTCAAGGGGGATAGAAATGGAGATAAGGAACATCCAAGATAGGAATGTCCCCTCCATAAATCATCATCGGGCTCTCAGAAATATCAGAAGTGATTTTGCCTAGATGAGATAAGAGATTAGAAGAAAGAATCCCAGGATTGAAAACTTGGTCTTCATTTTCAGATGAAAATGGAAGCAAAGTTTATTCAATGGGAAGGAGAGGATACGGAATAATGAGATAGAAAATGTATCCCGAGATAGAAAAAATGTATCCCAAGATAGAAATATCTTAGATTGGACTTCAAAGAATATCCCCAGATCAAAAATCGTGTTTCTAGTTTCGAAAGGAAAAGAAACTACAAGATCGGATCCGAAGGAATCATCAGAAGGAGCCAAGTCTGAATCCAGATAAAGGGAGGGATGGGTGGGGAAGAAATTAGGCACATGAACGTAAAGTTCTCTTGTTGGATTATCAAAAATATCCTCCACCACATCTATAGTGAAATTTTCCTAATCGGGCTCATTATCACAATAGAATGCTTCATAATCTGGAAGAGATAAATCAAAATGAGAAGTGGGATTGCCACTACTTTTCTCTTCCACATCAAAGCAGAAAATCTCGGATTCGGGTAAAGAATTATTAGAAGTGTCGGTCTCCTCCAAGAAAGAGTTAGGAAATGAGGAGGGAGACTTGAGTACAGAATCAATAGATGGAGTGGGATTGTCCTTTAATGTTTCGATCTTAGCAATAAGAAGATTGATATTCAATAATTTCTCACGAAGTATATCGTCCTTCACCTCCTCTAAGCTGACGAGCTCAGAATCGAGAAGTGATGCCTCAACGTAATCGATGTTCTCAAAAGAATCGTCATCACTCGAAGTACAATCATCGTTAAAATCGGAGAAAATCTCAAAGTGATCGTTTAAAACATCAAGAGGATGAGAATTATCACAAAAAGGCACATCACACGTATCGTCGGAAATACCCTTGGACTCACTTGGGATTGGGACAAGGTCCTTAACACTAGACTTTATTACTTCGTCCGATTCCGTTTTTGAAATAGTGCTAGGATGCCCGTCCCCCATACTTAGAGAGTTATCGGGCTCCTCGGTTGATAAGTCGGGTGCGATTGCATTAGACGAATTCTCTAAATATTCCTTATATTGAATATTGTACTCATCATCATCGTCGTAGAAAGCAGGACAATTCAAACTCGGAGAAATATATTCTGCCAGCTCCTCACTTATAATTTGAAAATCTTTAAGAAGTTTACGAATCAATTCTTGTATATCCTCTGGTTGATGTTGCTTTTCTCTAAAAGCATGCTGAATTTCAAAAAATTTCTCCCAAGCTAGCGATAAAACCTTTGGTGTTTCTCTAAAAGATATACGATTAAACTTCATTAAAAAGGTTTGTATAGATTTCATTAGGTTTTCTCTGGCTTGAAAAATTTCCCCACTCGTTTCTTGAGGAGGAGGATGAATGACGGGATACTGCGGGGGTTAAAATTGGTCAAAACCGGAAGAATTATAGAAATTTTGGTTCATCGGTTGACACTAAAAAGTCGCATGAGGACCCCCGCAGTTCTCACAACAAAGGTATTGTTGTGGAAAACTTGGTGAAGTTTGTGGAAAATTATTATCAAAGTTTTGATTAAAACACGTGTCTTGATTATAGACAAACGGAACTTGAGGTGGACAATCGTAACCATAATGAGCATCGTTCCCACATAACTCACAAGAATACATCTGGTGGTTATTAAAAAACTTTTTGGGGTTGTGTGAGGGTTGTCGGATAGATTTAAGAATCATTGAAAGAATTCGGATCATAAGCGAATGAATTTCTAGCTCTCAAAGCGCAAAACGAACAAAATCCACCGTTTAACGGGCCTTCACACCCGCAACAAGTGACTGGCTTTCCATCTCCATAAATGCAATTTAAACAAATTCCATTCATAAATTTAACACCACACTGTTGGCAGTACATAGTGTAACAATAAATACATTCCATGGTTTTCACACCCCTTACACTCACGTTGGTTGAATGACGTCATAAGAATAAAACAATTTGAGAAGGATAAGAGATAGAATTAAACGGATAAGAGGATAGAGAAGAATATTTATAGATTTTTCAAATAAAACATAAGAAAAGAAATAATAATAAAAATAAGAAAGAAAAATATTTTTGGAAACCGAAATTCAATAGTGCACGGTAGCTCTCTAGAAAAAGCACAAAGAAGCGGGGGAGCGGGTAAGCGCGAAGCGTTTTAAAAACCTTCTCCTTTTGGGTCGAAGTTTGCAGGATCGACCCTCCTTATACCTCTCTTTTAGTTTGTTAACTAAAGATGAGCCAAAACGACAATTAACAATCGGTTATAAAAATAGAAGTGTAAAATATTTTTGTATTTTTATATTTTTATAATAAGAAGAAAATATTCAAAATTGAAAGCGATAACTTCACGAGGAAGGGTCTTCAAACACTAATCTTCGAACGAAACACGATAATCGTAACACACTTCCCCGGCAGCGACGCCAAAAATTTATTCTTAATATAATAGTATATATAATATATATATAAAACTAAAATACCAATTATCAATAATAGTATAAGATAAGTATTCCGTAAGGATTTAAGAAGATTACTTTTAACCAAAGTAAGTTCAAAAACCTCCCGGGTCGTTTCCTCGACGAAGCGTGAATTGAAAATCAGTTAAGTTCGTGATCGCGTGATTTGAATGGTTTAAGAAATTTTTATTTTGGTTTCTATAACTACTAATGAAAATACAAATAACATGTAAAATCAAGTAAAAACAAGTAAACAATTAAAGCATTTAAGAAATTAAGCATAAAACGATAACGGGAAATTAAAAACGCGACATTAAAGCAAGTAATTCAAATTTTAACCCTACGAACTCAAATTTAATTTTTATAAATCCTAAATGACTAAAAATAATTTTCAGAAAAAGAATTATATTTTTTTGACTTTTATTTTATTTATTATGAATTAAAAACTGATTTAATCTAAAAAAATAATTAAAAATACTAAACTAATTTGGAAAAATCTGAAAAATTCATGAAAAGTACTTTGAACTAATTAAAATCTAAGAAAAATAAAAGATTTGGAAAAGCAGTTGAAATAAGCAGGTAAATAAGCATAAATAAGCTGATAAGCAAAACTGGAAAACATGCATAAATAATAAATTTTGCAAAAGTCTTATGAAAAAGACCCAAGGGCGAGTTGGCAGTGGAGGTGTGTGTTAAAGTGTTGGTGTTATGAAGGAGAGGTCACAGGTTCGAAACCTGTGGCCTTTCTTTTTGGAAATTTTTTTATTTTTGATTTTCTTTTTGAAAAAGCTAAAACATAAGCCAAAACCAGCAACTTTAATGAATGGACTTTTTATTGAAGCTTAATATTAAGCTAGAAAAAGCAACAAATAAGCAACAGAATGGTTTTCTCAACTCTTAGAAAATAAGCTAAAACTAAATGGACTTTTTGACTCAATAAGCTATAAAGAAAGGCAAATAAGCTGAAAACAGATGATAAGCTAGACCTAATAAGCATAAAGGACAGAAAATAAGCAAAGAAAATAAGCTGAAATACACTAAAAAGCTAAAAAGACAGCAGACTTAAATCAAGACTTTAAGGACATTTCTACTACTTTTAAACTTAAAATAAAAGACCAATAAGCCCTACTAATATGCTGAAAGCTCAAAACAGACTGAGACCTTGATTCAATAAGCACTAAAGATTAAATAAAAACAGATAGAATAAGCTAATAAGCATCTAAAAACCAATTAGACATTAGCACTTAAAAACAGACAAAAAGGGTAGACCACCACTTTTTAAGCTATCTTTAAGGACTGATAAGCAAAAGAAATAAGCTACAAGTGGAAAACAGATAGAGACTAGGACTCATGGAACATAAATAAACTGAAAAACAGATTATGAGCTAAACAAAGAAGCTAGGAAGGACTTAAAAAATGACAGACTACACTAGGTGTTTTTGGCTTTTTGAAATGAAATGACACTTTCAGACCTAAAAATTGAGACTCAAAAGGATTATGACCAACTAATAACTTAAAACAAATAAGCTTTAGACTATAATAAGCTAAGATAAGCAAAATTTAAACCAAAAACAAACTAGAAACACATACTGACTTTCATCAGCACATGCTGATTTTCATCAGCACATGCTGATTTTGATCAATAAAACTTCATTTATCAACAATTGACTTAAAACAGGTTTAGCTTAGATTGCAATAAGCTGAAAACAATCAACATTAATCAAATTGAAGCTAAATTTCTTCCTTGAATCATCTGCACTAAAGGGTACTTATATCTAAACTAAACTAGCCTATTTTGACAGATCTAACCCAAAACACAAAAACAAAGCTTTCCCAAAGTTCAAATACTTAAAACAGATGTAAACTTATGCTTTTGAAACTCATTTTGAACACAAAAACCATTATTCAAGTACACTTTTATGAACTTAACCAAATAAGCTGATAGAAAAAACTTTGGACTTGCAGACTTAAACTATGATTATAACAACCATTAAAACTTAATTTTAACTAATCTAAGTTTATAAAAACTAATCCTAGACCTAATTAAAGCTTAAACCAATTAACTTGACTCCTAAAAGCCACACAAGCAGTTTTAACTAAGTTAAAACTGCTTGTGCCAAACACCCCTTTAAAACTTTAAATCCTATTTTTAAGCTTAAACAGACTTCAATAAGCTTCAAATGGATAAAACAGAACAAGCATTAAGCATAGAAAAGACAAATAAGCAAAAACTTTATAGAATTAAGCACTAAATGATAGACTAAACTATGGAGCTTATTTTTGGATTTTCTAAGATAATTTATATGAAAAACATGAACAAAAGAGATCTAAGCTATAACAAAGCACAAATAAACATTAAGTAATATTAATAAGCATATTAAAGCAAATAGAAACAGAAAATAAGCAGTTATAAGCAGAAATAAGAAAAAAAACAGAAAATAAGCAATAAAATGAAAAATGAAGAGTACCTTTATCCTTTTCTCGAAACAACGATCACAAATGCTCTATGCAGGCATCATATCTTCTAGAAGCATTTGAGCATGTGGGTGAATGAGGAGGGATTACCCTGTGCGTGTAAAAATGAGAGGGAAAGAGTGGAGGTAAGGGATAAACAGTAACTCCCAAACATTTATATCTTTTGACCCGGGCTAATGAGACTTTGACTTGGACGGGTTAGGATTGGGCTTTTATAAGTTGGGCCTTTTTATGATTATAGAAAATGGATTTGGACTTTGGTTTATTTAAATGGGTTTCAGGTTTTAAGGTTTATAAGTATAACACTTTAGTGGGCTGACCCGACCCAATAAATTAAGTACGGGTTTGCCCATTAAGGATGTATACGCCTTCGGCTTTGATTTCTTGTACTCTTTCCATTCTCGTTCCCGGTTTTGTCTGTTTTGCTTTGTTTTTGTCCTTTTGTACAATATCCATTACCTGCAAGACACAAATCACAAAACAAACGTATACAATGTATTTTTATCATGTTTTTGGTCATTTTTGGTCTTTTTAGCTTGATTAATTAGGTAAAAGGTATGTGTAAATAAGCACATACCAGCATGCATGCAATATCATGCAAGTTTATATGATTTACATAAAAGTTATAAAATTGAATGCATATGACTTGTAAAATATGTTCATGAGTATGATAATGTACTAGATACAAGTAGATTAAACTTAGTCTAGAGTCGGGATACGTTCAAAGTAGTTTCTCATAGTACGCGAGATAGCCTAACGGTTATGTGTTAAAGTCTAAAATTTGCTTTTTTGAAATAAAACTTTTAATTTTATAAATAAATGCAAACCTAAAATTGTGGGTTGTCACATAACAAATCATCACTTCCAAATAAAACACAGGTTTTGCTACTTTAGTTTCAAAAGTGAAAAAGATCATCACTTGCTTTATGTATCATTTATACTACTCATTTAGTATACTTTATGCTAGGAATTGTTACTTAATCATTCATATTTGTGATTCTTAGTATTTCGTGAGCAGAAATGGAAAAGAACCGCAAAACGCATAATTTGGAGCTGAAATGAAGAAAATACTGTATTCATATGAGGTATACGGCATATCCATGTTAATGGGGATACTCCGTATAGAATACTTAGAAGATTTACCCGGTTCAAAAGAATATGGTGTATCTAGTTTATAAGGATACGCCGTAAGGAGGCTCAAGTGAAGACCTGACCATTTACATATTGAAGGCAATATGAAGTATTCCACTAATAGGGATATGACATATCGAAGGCATGGTCAGCGAAGACTTTCTATTTAATGTAACTCCTTGGCTCCTAAGTTTGTTTAAGGATATGGCGTATCCATAAATAGGGATACACAGTATCGGGGTCGCTAATAGAATTCTATAATACAACCCTACTTTCGACTTAGGGTTATCATCCCTCAACTCTAGACGACCCTAGTTTGTGTTTAGCTGAAGCAAATCACCATTGAAGGTAAGAGATCAAGTGGAGAGCGTCTCGTATTGTCATTCTTAGTATAATCGTTCAGTTTGCACATAGATTTAATTATGTTATTCGTTTGTTTATCATTCGATCTATCTACTATGTATGCTACTGAGATTATAGGTTAACACCCTCAGATGTTAGACATGTTTATGAATAACATAAAAATTGGGTTTTATTTTGATTCTTTAATTCAATTTATTGAATTGCCTTAGATACTTTTTATTTTTATCGTTCAAATAAATGTTCATTTTATTGTTTATCATTTGATGTTTATTGCTAAATCATTTATTATAGATTGTCAAATTGTGATTTATGATCCTTATCATAGTGGTTAGGGGTCAGTGACGATGATGACTGTTATTGGCTTCGCCATTAGTGATGGAAAACTTCAGGTGTAACAGGCAGCAATTTTTGAAAATTATCTACTCATTAAATAAAAAACAATATTTATCATATAAAACTATGTTGGAAATATAATATGGATATTATAAGGTCATTTATTTGACTTTGTTAGTTTGTATTAGATTGGGCCTATATAGAGTAAGATTAGTCCACGCGATTTAAGCCCATTAGCCAACCCATGAGGCCTATTCTTTGTAATAAATATGCCTCTCCCATATGTGAGAGAGGTGTGTGTGTGTAAACTTTCTCTTATTATTACATGCTACCACCATTTCTCTCCTACATCTCTCTACTCTCTCTATAGATCTCTAATATTCATATGGTGTGATTTGATAACATATTGAACATCTATAATTGGTATCAGAGCTTACGGTGTAAATTTAGAGTGATTGATACACGATTTAGAACACTAAATCTTCAAAAAATTAAATATAACTCTTATATTTTAAACCTTAAATACTTATCTTAACTTATTAAAATAACTACTTACCCAACAAGTCAAACCAAAACAACCAACAATCCCTTAAGGGTGTTCGGCCGGTTATAGGCCCACAAAGACTATCCCGGACTTTTGGTTTAAACCCACTTTGTTTAATTGGTTATTTACTTATAGTTTTAATTAATTCAAATACTTAATTAAGCCCAATATATAAATTATCCAATTTATTATACTTAACTTACTAATTCACTATACACATATATACATATATACCGAATATATAATGATATATACATGTGATGTTGGATTAAAAGTCTTCTTGATGCTGTTAGAATTACTGCTGCTCAAGTTTATGTAATACTGCTCAACTGAGTTAGTGCTTGCTTATGAGACTTTTAAAGAAAATAAACTAAGTAATTACTACTGCTGGTACAAAAGTTGATGCAGCTAGTGAATAGTTTACTACTCTGCTAGTACGAAAGACTGCTTGAAGTTAATGCGCTGAAGAGTATTTACTACTGCTCAAGAAAATATTCTAAGTAGTTAGTACTGTGCTAGTAATAAAGTAGTACTGCTAATGTAAGTTAGTACTGTTTGTTAGTACTGGTTACTTGATATGTATTAGTTATGTATAGAAAATATTTTATATACTTAGGAAAGTATTGTAAGCCGAGTACGACTCCTTGGTGTATAAAAAGAGGTCCTACTGCATAGAGATTGATGTACCAAACCAAAACCAAATCAATCTTAGTCATATCTTTTATAGCTTCAAGGTCTTTGTAACCCTAATACTTTGAGAGTATTCATATTGTTATCATTAATAATATTGGAGCTTATTTATTGAATTGTATGTTCATAGAATTACTGTTTCATTGATAATTCTTCTTAATATTAAAGATTAGATTCCGCATAATCTTTAATACATTCAAACAAAGCTTTTACTATAGTTGTGTTAGATTTATCTAATATAACTAAACCTTAAATAAGCATAAGGAATTTGATCTATTGAAGTGGGATCAACAAGTGGTATCAGAGCTTGTTGAAAGGCTTTGAATAAGAAGAACCTATTTTTATACACAAGATCTTTTGCTAAAAGATATGGATCAAGATTCTTCACACATGGTGGCTGCATCCAAAGTTCCCATGCTCAAACCTGGTGAGTATGAGATCTGAAGGATGAGGATTGAACAATATATCCAGATGATAGACTATGCACTGTGGGAAGTCATAGAGAATGGTGCAACCTTGCCAAAAACAACAATTGTGGAAGGAGTTATGACAGAGATGCCTATTACTACCACTGAAGAAAGGGCTCAGAAAAGATTAGAGGTGAAAGCTAGAAGTACTTTAATGATAGGCATTCCAAATGAACATCAGTTAAAGTTTAACTCTATAAAGGATGCTAAAAAGTTGCTGGAAGCGGTAGAAAAGAGATTTGGTGGAAATGAAGCTACTAAAAAGACTTAAAGGAATCTCTTAAAGCAGCAATATGAAAACTTCATTGCTCCAAGCTCAGAGATGCTTGATCAAACTTTTGATAGGCTTCAAAAGCTTGTGAGTCAGTTGGAGCTTTTAGGTGAAAAGATTTCACAAGAAGATGTTAATCAAAAGTTATTAAGAAGTTTGTCACTGAGTGGAACACACATGCTGTTGTGTGGAGGAATAAAGCTGATTTGGATACAATAAGCATGGATGATATCTACAACAACCTCAAGGTGTATAACCAGAGTTACAAGGATGACAGCTCAAGTTCCAGCACATAGACCATGGCTTTTGTGTCCGACTTTAAATTACAACACTAGTCAGCAACCTAAAGAAGCGTTAATACTGCTCATTGAGTTTTTCTACTGCTAGCACTCAAGTTAATGTTGCTTACTCTACAAATATTGATAACTTGAGTGATGCTGTTATTTGTTTATTCTTTGCTAGTCAACCAAATAGTCCTCAACTTGCACATGAGGACTTGCAACAAATTCATCCAGATGATATTAAAGAGATAGATTTGAGATGGCAAATGGCCATGTTGACTATGAGGGCTAGAAGATTTTTGAAGAATACAGGAAGGAAGCTTACTATCAATGGCAATGAGACTATTGGTTTTGATAAGTCCAAAGTGGAGTGTTACAACTGCATAAAGAGAGACGATTTGCTAGGGAGTGCATGAACTCCAGAAAATCAAGACAACAAGAACAAGGAAAGCCAGAAGGAGTGTGCCTGTAAAATAACTACTTCCACAGCTTTGAGTCATGTAAGGACTTGGGGAAATGACTCGTAGTGATCAGGCAGAGGAAGGGCCTAATTATACACTCATGGCTTTCTCATCTTCAAGTTCTGACTCAGAGGTATCCAATAATTCTACTTGTTCAACATCTTGTTTGGAAACTATTGAATCTCTTAGAGCTCAAATTGAAAAGTGTTAAAAGATTTAAAGAAATCTTATTTAATGGTTCTAGGTTATAAGACAGGTTTAGAGTCAGTGGAAGAAAAACTTGAATTTTATAAAGCAAATGAGTTTGTTTATGTACAAAATATTAAGGAACTAAAATTTGAAATTCAAGTAGGAGAAATAACTATTAGAGAGCTTAGGAAGAAGCTTGAAAAAGTTCAAAAAGAAAAAGATGACATTCAACTTAATGTAGATAAATTTGAAAATGCATCTAAAAGTTTGAACAAGCTCATAGAGTGTCAGATTGTTGACAGCTGCAAGAAAGGTTTAGGCTATGAAAGTTATAATGCAGTTCCACCTCACTACACAGGAAATTTCATGCCTCCAACACCTGACTTGTCTTTTATTGGTCTAGATGAGTTTGTTAATGAGCCTGTAGTTGAGAACTGTAAAGCTATGTCTAGTGAAGAAGAGCCTAAGGTAGTTAGGAAGTATGATGATGCCCCAAGTATTGAAGAATGGGTGTCAGATGATGAGGAAGAGGATGTGTCTCAGTCTAAAACTGAAAAGAAAACAGTTAGGCCTAGTATTACTAAGAAAGAGTTTGTCAAATCTAAACAACAAGAAAAAGCTGCTAGGAAAACTGTTAAACAAGTTGAGCAACATAGGCAAAACACTCACAGTCCAAGAGGCAATCAAAGAAATTGGAACAATATGATGTCTCAAAAACTAGGAAGCAATTTTGAGATTTTTAATAAGGCATGTTATGTGTGTGGAAGCTTTGATCATTTGCAAGTTAATTGTAATTACCATCAAAAACATTTTCAAAATCAAAGGATGGTAAAACCTGTTTGGAACAATGCTCAAATGGTGAATCATTAAAACTTTACTAAAAAGACTCACCCCTGTGCTAAAAAGAACTTAGTTCCAAGAGTAGTACTAATAAAGTCTGGTTTAGTATTAATTAATGTTGTTAGACAAAATATTTCAAAAACAACAATATTGGTTAATACTGCGAGACAAGTTAATACTCCTCACTTAAAAACAACAGTGAATGCTGCTAGACCAATGTTATATCTTTCTAAAATAGCACATTCAACTGTTAAGAGTCCCATTCATAAGAACACAACATTTAAAAACAGTAATATTAATCAAAAGGTTAATACTGTTAGGGGTAAAAAAAATTAATACTGCTAAGCCAAAAGTAGTAGTTAATGTTGTTAAAGGAAATAATTTTAATGCTGTTAAGGCCTCAGCTTGTTGGGTTTGGAAACCAAAGCATAAAGTTTTAGACCATGTTTTTAAACACAACAGTGCATCAATCACCCTAAAAAAGTTTGAATATGTTGATGCACAAGGCAGATCCAAGTCAGTGATGGCTTGGGTCCCCAAAAGAAACTGATTTTCCTATCTAATGTGCAGGGCAATCTACAAATTGATTTACAGGATAAAGGAGTGATTGATAGTGGATGCTCAAGGCACATGCCAGGGAACATGTCTTATCTTACAGACTATGAAGAGATAAATGGAGGATATGTTACTTTTGGAGGGAACCCCAAAGGAGGGAAAATCACAGAAAAATGTACCATTAAAACTAGTAATCTAGATTTTG